>BJBW01006561.1:38040-64577 GCA_004320125.1 Scolopax mira
GCTCTGTCACCCTCAATGTAAAGAAGTTTTTCCTCATATTTGAGTGGAACTTCCTATGTTCCAGCTTGAGCCTGTTGTCTCTTGTCTTATCACTGGAAACCACTGACAAGAGTCTGACTCCAACATCATTTAACCCATCCTTTAGATACTTATAAATAAGGTCTCCCCTCAGCCTTCACTTGTCCAGGCTAAAGAGCTCCAGCTCTTTCAGCCTTTCCTCATAAGGGAGGTGCTCTAATCCCTTAATCATCTTCGTTGCCCTACGCTGGACTCTCTCCAGCAGTTCCCTGTCCCTCTTGAACTGGAGAGCCCAGAACTGGATGCAGTATTCCGGTTGTGGCCTCACCAGCGTAGAGAAGGAGAATGACCTCCCTCGACCTACTGGCCACACTTCTCCCTATGCAGCCCAGGATTCCATTGGCCCTCTTAGCAACAAGGGCACACTGCTGGCTCATGGAGAGCCTGCCATCCACCAGGTCTCCCAGATCCTTTTCCTCACTAGTACTTTCCAGAAGATCCATCCCTAACCTATACTGGTGCCTGGGGTTCTTCCTCCCCAGGTGCAGGACCTTACATTTGCCCTTGTTGAATCTCATTAGGTTCTTCTCTGCCCAGCTCTCCAGCCTGTCCAGGTCACACTGAATGGTGACAGCCCTCTGGAGTGTTGGCCTCCCAGTTTGGTATCATCAGCGAACTTGCTGAAAATACACTCTGTCCCCTCATCCAGATCATTGATGAGTATGTTGAACAGGACTGGGCTGAATATTGACCCCTGGGGGATAACTCACCTGTCTTGTACCTGCTGTCTTCCTATATGGGGCCACCCACAGCTCAGCTCTCCACTGTCTTGGTCCCCTGCCTGAGTATGTCTTGGAACGGGGCTGTGACTTGTTCTCTTGTCCCGGGCAGATTTTCAGCCCCAAAGTCCTTGCTCAGCAGAGACAGGGAACAGGACATTCAGGTTATGTTTCTCTACCAGAGACTAAGACAGACTCTACCAGAAAATAAGTTTCTGTGTGGAGTTTCTGAGGATGAAGGTGAGTAGATCCAGGCATCTTTGTATACGCAGAAGAAAATGAACAGTCTGGTTTCCAGAGACATGGGGGTTCACAAGTCCATAACGAAGGGCAGAAAATAGCCAAGAGAAACCGAAAGACAACGGAGGGCTTTGGCATGAACAGAATGAATGCAGTCATGAGATTGGCTGTTCCAAAGAGACAGCATAGCAAGATATGAAGGGACTGGGAATACGGGGAAAGAAAGCCACCCAGAGTCTACAATACAGCACGCTTACAAATAAGAAGGGAATATGCAGATCAATTTGAGGTAAAAGTAAGCAGACAATCTCAAATGAAACAATAAAAAGAAGTGAATAATTTACTTACACTAGCCCTTCACTCTCTGAGGTGAAGCGAACAGGTTGCTTGGTCAAGCCAGGCACAGAGTACAAAGGTTATCACAGAAGACACACACGGTCAAATAAGACCTATGTAAAAGCAGAAGCTAACTAACAAATCAAAAAGAAAAATGCACAGAAAGAGAGCTAACATTTCTTGAAAGTTATCTCAAGTGGTAGTGCAAAAGAAAACAATATTTAAGGCACCAATACAGCATTCATTGTGAGAACATCCTACATTTTCACTCATTCTTGCAGCTCTGCCTTGCTCTTAGATACAGAAGTGTGCACCATTAATGGCACTTGCATGGTTGAATTCCCATGCATCATCCTCGGAACGGGAGTTGTGGCTAACCTCTAGTATGTCACATTACAAAAAATGCTCTTCACTATATTTCTGCTTCTCACTTCTATATTCTTACTTCCCTGTATGTGTAAAACATGTGGCTTATTGGCAATGTCTGACCACATTGAATAAATCTAAATATAGGCTTAAAGTTGGATAGTCGTACTGATCAGTCAACTTTTCTGTGTATGAATCTCTCCTCTTTTGTGACTATTTTCCCAGTTTTGAACCTTTTAAAAGAGGCTAAATATAAAAATGGAAAATATAGATGGAATTTATGTTTAAAAATAGCTCTTAAAGCAATCAATATGTTTATTTAAGACAGACGATACATAAGAGCACATGTGTACATGTTCTTGTTCAACTTCTACATACATCTACCACATTTATTAAATGTATCTCATGGATAATATCAAGAGTTCTGCCTTAGCAATATGCTGATGCTTGCTCAAGCTTTTCAATGCAGCGCTGAAACCATCCTCAATACAGCAACGAAGCAGTAGCTGCAGCATCCCCGACTGCTGGATAAATGGAGTAAGAGAGATGAAATTTATCAGGGCTGCCAAGAAGTGTTCATCAAGATGCATTTTTGGTTAACATAAGGGTGCACTACTCTCACAAGTGACAAAAAAGAGGGAAGAAATTATAACTGGCATATGTCAAGAGATTTAACCTGTCCACCTGACCTGACTCACTTTTTGCAAACATCACTTGCTTTATTCAGTTACCAATTGATAACGGAATGGGGTAAAGTAAATTCAAAGAGCAAACCTTTGCTTCTAACATCACTTTATTCTTCTGAAAAGTAAAAGCTCTACAGTGGATGAATTTATTTACTTAAAAGATGTAACATTTCCAAAGGTACAATATGTGCTAGGCATCTAGTGGTACTTAAACTGACATTTATGCCTCTGAAAAATTCTCCCAAGAACCTCTGATGTGAACATGTAATTCATACTGTCTGTCTTGTAAGTAATCAAAGAAAGAACTGGATAAAACACTCCAACACATGGAAGACTGAGAAACTTAGTGACTCCAAATCTATTTCAGGAAAACAGAAAATTTTTTTTATTAATTTGCCCAGGAAGAGTACAGTATCATTCTGTATAGAAAAGGCTGATACAACTGAGCACCACAGAATGGCCAAAGAAAACGGAAAAGAAAGAAATATCACCTATTCCAGAAGAAATGGAGGAGGGGAGTGGAGTAATCCAGGTTCCCCAGGTTCTCTGATGCTGACTATGACACGAAGCAAACCATTCTACCTTCCTTTTATTTAACTTCCCTGTGGATAAAATACATAAATAATGATGCTGAAAGGGTTTCTAGAACCACCAGTATGCCTAACTGCTGGCTGACATTCCAAATGTCATTACTGAAGATGGAGGACTGCTGTAGAGGAGGCTGTACTGTCACAGAACATATTCAAGGGAAATTAAGAAGGTTAAAATGACAGAAATCAAAAGCTGTTGCATTCAGACCAGACTATCTGCAGTGAAGATTGCCTCACATGAAAAAGAAGCACAGCCAACCTGGGGAAGGAAGGAGAAGGCAGACCACCTTTATCAGAGCACTGAGGATGAAAAGGTTACAGGCTGCTTGGTATGATCAGCGCGTCAGAGGAAGACAAATAAATGACAACTCCTTGATGCTGTGTGATTGCTGCTGGCACAAAGGAGAGAGATGGAGAAGGAAATGAAAGTGCCTGATTCATTGTTTGTCCTTACAGTTGGACCAAATACAGCAGCTACAAATACACCCAGCAAAGGGCAGGAAGGTCAAGGTAACTATAATAAGACTAAGGGATAACTAGGAAAAGAAGTAACCAGAAATGGGGCACTGGTCATGTAAACTAAACTCTCTAGTCTGGTGACCTTCTGGCCATTTCTCTCTCTTTCCTATCCACATATATTACCTTTATTATACTTTTGATTGGACAACAACATTGGCTTTTACATTGGATTAAAATCCAAACCCAGTGCAATACTGAAGCATAAGCACATTATTGCCCATACATGTATTGCACAGTATTGTGGTGCTCATTTAATCCTCTCCGAGTTTTACCTCTCCAAGATGATGTGGTTAGCTGGGGAGGTTAAGGAATGTTAAACTATTAGCATCTTACTGAAAAACAAAGTACTGATATATAAAAAAGCTGCAGCTTCACATGGATGGAACATGCCCTGTAAGACTTCAGCAATGTTTCCAATATTTTACCCTTTTGTGCTTTAGAGAAAAAGGAATTGTACATTGAAAGGAGGATTCACTGTACACCTAGGAATCTGTAAGACACAATTTCTCTCCTACTCATTGCTTCTAATCAGACAGATGGATACATTGCTAAGGAAAAAATACCAAAAAAACTCCAACAACCTAAAACAATGACTGCATCATTTTTATTTATTTCTTGCATTCTCTGTTCACGTAGCAAGAAATTTAATTCCAGTTGGATCAGTCTTCTGTGATATTTTTTTCTTTCATTTAATATATTTTTTAAATGCTTAGAGGCATTATGACAGAAAAGCATGTATTTTTTGCCCTGGTTTATACCCATCATCCTTACCATTACAACAAGACAAAAGCATTAAAGTAAAATTAATCATGTCAAAAGATTTTAGCAAAAAACAAGGGAGACCATGCATAAAGCATCGCTTTGTCTAGTGTGAAGTCACGCTCTGATTAAAAACATATAATGAAAGTGAAAGTAATACATCATTGCCTTAGCAGTAGGGTTTTTGGGAGAGCTATGCAATTCTGCACACAAAAAAATCTTTATAGGCTCTGGCTTTTGAAACTTGCAATTATTGCGGAATAATACTAACAAACAAAACATTGTTTCACTTCCTTACAGTTTAATTAGTCTTAAACGTTGCAGTTAAAACAAACAACCAAAGGAGTTCTAGGATTAAACAAGGACTCCTGGCAGGGCCCTCGCTGGTAATTAAAACCGAAGCAGCAGCGGCTGGTTGTGAGCAGCCAGGCGTGAGGTGGTGACACAGCCGACCCCCCCACGGCCCCACATCCACTGCGAAACACCAGGGAATAATGAAACCCCATTAATAGAGCAGAACTTCTGCTGTTACTAAGGCCTGTCCAACACCCATCAGCCCTTCAGTTTGTGTCCCTGGCAGCCGTAGCCTGTTGCTGCTACGTGACGCAGGTAGCGCCCAGTTAAAAAACTGAACTGGTGCTGGTGCCGTGTAATAAGCCAGCCTGAGAAGAAGTCAGGCAGTGAAGAGCTGCTCGCTGTACTTTGCCATCCAGTCTATAAAAGCCTCTGCTTTTTCTCAGGCACAGCGGGGCAAGAAGAAATGTTCCAAATTGCACAGCAGCGTGCACGCGCATGAATCTCAGATTAGGATTATGCCCACATGAAGTAATATTTGGTGGCAGAAAATGTTTATAAAATGCCACGTGCTTTCTCTGCTTTTTTTTTTTTTTCGTTATTCTGTCTCTACTCTTTGTTGCCAACACAGAAAAAATAATTCTCTGAGAAATACCAGACAGTAAAAACACACAGTAATACTAGACTGTGAAAAATCTACCGATCCCTTGAGCCATAGCATTCTTGCCTATAGCTGATGACATTAAAAAATTGGAAATGGGTGCACGCTTCCCCTCCTCTTCTGGATCTATGAACAAGGCAAGTTGTTTTCCTGATACCTTTAGAATTACTCCCATTAGTACTGATGCATTTGGTGCTTTGGGTAGCCAGGCAGAGAGAGGTGGGCAGTATCCCCTGCCAATAGATCTAGTCTTGTCGCAGGAGCAAAATGAGATTGCTACTCTGCTGAGCTGTCATACTCGAGAGCTTGTGCTGTTCCACCTGCAACTGTCTTCACAGCTCCAACTGCGGCGCCACGGCTCACGTGGAGACAGTAGTTTCTGATGGCTGATCTTCTCCTGTTCCTTATGCATCACACAAGGCAGGACACAGAGCCCTAAGCAGTAACTGAGTGCCTGCAACAACCGCTCTCCACACGGGGAAGGAAAAAGGCAGTAACTGCTGAGGAACTTCTGGGGCTCCTCTCAGTGGAGGGTGGCAAGAGGAGATTTTATCTCCTCCCATCTATCTTCTCCTCTATGGCCCTGCCATTGCACCCGGGACACTAAGTGTTTGCAAGCTTCTTTCCCACCTTCCTTACTCCCAAGTGCCAGAGATCAGAAAATGAGTAATGCAGATAAGTTTGGAAGAGGAAAAGGGGATTTTTTTGTGGATCAGTAAGCCTCTACCTGCAAAACCTAGCTTTGTGCTGGTGTGTGTGTGAATCTACTGGAGGGCAGAAGGTCAAAGAAAATTTGGCTTTGTAAATGTTTGCTAATACAGGAGGAAATGAAGTACACCTAAGATAATAATAAGATCATAGAATCATAGAATTGTCTAGGTTGGAAGAGACCCTTGGGATCATCGATAGATAGATACACCTTGAAATACCAGGCTACAGGAACCAAGTTTCTTCCCATCACAGAACCTTGTAAGCAATGATGAGTTGAGGGTGAATTGCAACATCAGGACTGACAGCACTGTCTAAAGAGAAACAGAAAAATAATCTTTCTCCTTTGCCACTGATTGTACATCTCTGATATGAATGAAGAGACCAATTATTTTTTGAACCTGAAGACTCCGAGAGAGGTAAAAGAGTAATGGAAGGAAATAAACATACTTCTTCTTAAACTGCAAAAAGTACATGAAAATTAAAGACAGAATAATGTCCTTAAGTCCACACACACTGTAAATATCATAGTATGTTGATACAACACCATGACTGTACTGAACTATCACCACATTACAAAGTGATTAGTTTGTGGTCTTCCTAAAACTGCTCAGTCACAGCTCTTCAAGTCCCTGTTCTCCTATGCTGTAGTGGTCCTTCAATGTTTTGTGGAATGGACAGGACAAAAGCTCTACTCCAACTTGCCTCTATTTCCCATCTTCTCTTATATAGTTAGAAAATAAACCAGGAGACATTTGAAACTCTTATTTGAAAAAAAAATATTTTGCTACCATTTGGTAAATAGTAATAACATTTTCTAAGAAATGTTAGCATTTAATCTTTTTTAGTGTTAAAGGACATTTTTGAACAGTGGTCCAGACCAAGAGGGTATCCTTTTCTAGCAATTTTTGTAAGAACAGGATTACTTATGTCACAAGAGGGCTGTGTATTTGACAGTCACTCTCTCAGCCAGACAGATCCTGGGACCTGCAGGACTCCCAGCGCTGAGCACTGAGTGCTTGAACATGAGGTAGCTAGAACTGTAACATTCATTATCTTTGATTCACAGCACAGACATTACACACATTAAATGTGATCACATGCTTTAACCAGAACGGAAAGAGATCTTTTGTTTACTATTTGCTACTATTTGTTAGAGGTAACACAGAAAAGACTAGATTCTTTTGACAAAATTAAGTAAATTTATCCAGAAACATCTCTCAACACTATTATAGATGGTGGTGCTATTCAAATACTAACAATGGATTTGTAATGAGAGCATTTACGTATCAAGCTTCTGAGTGTAGTTTCCCACCGTCTTGGAGACAGCAAGAACTGAATTAATTTCACTCTTACAAAATCTGACACATCAACAGATGGGTAAGATTGGGAATAAAGTTTTTCACTTTAATTCACTGGAGAGTTCAGATCTCGAAGTAAGAGATCCATTTCTCTTGTTTGTCTTGGCATGACACTGGATTAGATGCAACAAACTAAAAAAACCCAAACACTTCTGACTTACATAATATCACTGATTTTTCATTGATTTACCATCTTCAGATTTTTCTTAGAAGTAGCATACAGAGGTGAGTATCGTATCTCATTATTCTGAAAAATGTGAGGCTGAGTATGTTTCTTAGTATAGATGCTGTAGACCTTTTGTAACTGCCATTCTTACACGACACCCTCAACTATTAGTCCAGGGCACCTATACCTGGTCAGTCTTTGTGCCACACCACTTTGAGAAAAGCTCCTAAATTTTCCATGAGAGAAAGGAATTTGCAAAGGCATCATTTCCAGTCCTGCATCATAGCAGTCTGTTTAATTCTTTTTCATCCTAACCTGTGCACATAATATTAATGTGGATGTATCCCATTAAAGGGCTTTGGATAAGGGATGAAGAACAGAATTCTGCAAAAGGTATTTTACTGGGGAAAAAAAAGCAGGCCTATTAGGAAATCCAGGTTTTACCAGTTGTCCAGTTTTAGAAGTATGGCTTTGATTTATGGATCAAAATTGCTCATTTATTATTTTATCTATACTGCTTTGGGCAATTTTGACAGTTAAAATTTAGTTTTATTGACCAATGCAGCCAGCTTAGCCACAAGGGGACTAATGCACACACAGCCTGCTGCACTCAAGAAGCTACGATTTGATTCCATGACCAAGTCAGACTGGGAATCGCAACCAACATAACAATAAGTTCCAAATCTCAATGCTCGAGGCAAAATACTTACTCTAAAACACAATCAACCTTTAAAAGAAGGTGGGAAAGAATTTTGTGATAGGAGCCTCCGTGCACTGTTTATTGTAGCTGATATATTCCACCAATGCTTCTGTCAGCAATGGACGCAGAGCAGTACAGAGGAAACCTTTCTTTAATGATTGTGGACAACAGATAAAGCTGGAAGAAGGAAATGAAAATGCAAGAGAGAATCAAATGTGTGCTCCAGTACTATGGCTTACCAGGGATCTGACTCTGAGAAAACTCTCTCAAACATTGCCTTTTTTTTTTTTTTTCCCAAATCACGTTTTATTCATATGTACATAAATATGCATGTATTCATGTCGCAGTATGAAAGACTTACAAGTTTACTTAAAAAACTTACTGGAATGATTTTAAGCCAATGTTAATTTAGGCCTATCCTATTATAAAATTAGCATCTTCTGCAATCTCAATTTATTGCTCCATTGTGAAGCCCCTTGTGATACATAAACAAATCTCTGAAGAGAAACAAATCAATAAAGTGTCTAATTTGATTAACCATGTTTTTAAATTCATCAAGACAACTGTACAAAAATAAACCACTTACTTGTCAGTATTTTCCACGTCTTCTTTTCATCATCATAATACTGAACCAAATTGCTGGGTAGCCGGTCAGGTCCGGGAGGCAATCCTCCAACCAATAACAGCATTTTCTTATTGGAACGAATTCTTCACCCAAAACAAGAGGAAAGATGAACAACCACATTACTGAGGAGTATTTTTAGTGGCAACAAAATCATAACCATCAAAAGAATGTTCACTGCTTGCAGTTTTCTATTTCATTTTTTGTGTTTCTTTCCCCAATCATGTCTCAACAATTTTTTGAACCAAGCAGAAAAATGATCAGAAAAGCTGCATATCTCTCTACTCACGGAATAATAAGCTTCCTTTATGCAATTTGTTAGAGGTTCATTCTAGAACGACCTTTTTCTTATATTATCCCTTTAAATCATCACTCTTTACAGCTGAATACACATGAAATGCTCTGGAGTTGTACTAAGGTTAAGCATTAAAGTTGCATGTCAAAAATCGTATTAGTCAAAATCATTATTATAAGCCATTCTACACTCAAAGAACCTTGAAAAAATTAAGGTTATGCAGAGAGTTTGTGAGCCAACTCTTTAATCACACACTGAACTTCAGATATATAGTTTAGTACAATTAGCAGCACTGGGCTAATGGTTATGGGTTAAATGCTACTTACAAGCACTTTTGTTTGTTTAATTTAGTCCAGACTCTTGCTTTTGCTCTCCCCCCCCAGGCTCCCCCCCTTCTCTTTGCTCTCCCCCTGTGCACCACTGGCTATAGCAACACCAATTGGTAAAAATGAGACTGTGATGTTGTTGTGAGCCTCCCCAGAGTGGAGCCCTGCCAATGCTTGCCACTGATCCAGCGGCATGAACCTGCTCAACTGTGCAAAGTCACTCTAATTCCCTCCCTCTGTTTTTCTACCTTCTCCCCCAGGGGGCAACCACTGAAAGGAGTGACTACCCACCCATCAAGAGCTGGCAATTCGCTGCTATTAACCGTGACCGTGATTCCCAATCTGCCTGGCAGTTCTTAAGAACAGGACTGCAATGTCTCATATGCAGTAAAAGCGGTTATCTGCACCCTGGCCTCCAACGCTCCACCTGATGAATGTACGATTTCTTTGCAACATTAAGGGATTTAGCACAATTGTAAGTGAAAAGGGGAGGGGAGGCCCAGACCCCCAGATGAGCCCTGATGCTTTAATAGTCACTTCGCGTATAATTGAACTTTCATTGGTTATACTCAGCTTGGGTGGGATAATGCTGAAATAAAGGTCTACGCTCAAAATGAAGTAGGAAGGTGTCACAGCCTGGAAAAAAAATGCATCAATAGAAACGCGTGTGCAGAGGAACCACGCATTGGATGGAAAGCACCCTGGCCAAACACCAACACTTTTCCAAGCACAACAGCATCGCTATAGCAATCTCGGTGTCCGTCTGCAGCAAACACTCCTGCCACCAAGAAAGATGCAGAATGCCATGAACCAAAGCACACCACCACAGAGCTGCACACGGTGGGGTCAAACCTCCACCCAGGAGCTCCAATCTCGTGGCTTAAGCTCCAACTACCACCTAGAAAGAGTGTTGGGGACACATGGATTTACATTTGTATCAGGACTGCATCCTCTCTTGAGGAGACTGGGCAAAATGAACTAGGTTGTGCTGTAGACACGCACTACCCAAAAGGAACCTCCTTCAGGAAGGGAGAACGCAGCTGAAGGCTTGATCCATACCATGCTTAAGAATAAAACCTTTCAAATGGCTACCCAAAAGACAACTACAGACTGCAGATACTTCTATCACAAGGAGGGCCAGGGAATTACCTGGCAGATGGTCTTGTTTGTTTTAAAATGGATTTAAGGCTCAGGGAAGGTCCTCGATTGAGAGCAGAGGAAATGAAACCCTCACAGAAGGGCAGGAGCTACACCACCAGGGCAGTGACACTGTCCCACACTGTCCTATCCCCCTGCTTCACTCCTGACTTGGAGGGACCCCCTGTGGTCCTTCAGTCTTTCTGACAAGCCAGCCTTTAACCTCTGCACCACACGGCTACGGACTGCCAAATGATGAGTGTTACCTGCCCACCAGACTGTATCTGTGTAGAATATCAGGAGCCATCTCATGATCGCTGCCGGCACCGACTCCACTCGGTGAGACCAAGCCCTGGGGAAAGCTTTCCTAAGCACTGCCAGCATCTTGAAACGTTCCATCTCCCCGGTAAAGTTTTTAATGAGGCAACATTTGATAAAAACTACGCAACGAAGGAGTATGATAAACTGGTTTGGGTACGAGTTAGGGATGAGTGCACACGTAACAAGTGGCAGACCAAAGCAGAGCCATAAGTCAGTTATGCATGCCCATCCCTAACAATAGAGAATAAATAGTATATTCCAACCCTCTTGTGTTGTATGTTATATCACAATCAACTCCCTGTGTATTGTAAAATTCAGAATGCCCTTGCAAGGTTTACTTGATAAAGGAGTTTATTTTGATTTTCATCTTTCATCTGTAAAACTCCCCTCTAACTCCAAAGCACTGTGAAAAACCAATGCATGGCCAAGGCTCGATAGTTAAGGTGAAGAATGAAATGTCAGATGTAACTCTGAGTTTCCAGACTTTGGCAGCTGCAACTATCCTTAACATTACTTTTTCAGCTAAACAATCTCGGAAGCCACTGTTTCTTGAGATAGAGCAGCACTGCTCTATGGGAATGTTTACAAAATATTTAACATTTTCACTTGCTTAAAGTGGGAAGTAGCATGAAAAGAAACCCTTTAATAAAAGTTTAATAAGAACTTAATAGCCAGCCCAGGCTCTACCAAACGCACTGGGAACACTCACATGGCAAAAAAACCCAAAAAACAGATGGGTCCTTTCACTCAAAAATATCTAATTCATCTGTACTGAGAGCTCTTTCAGTGAACCAAGTAAAGGGAATACAGTGGCTAAAGACACACATATTTTAAAGTGATATGTTTTCTTGCAGACAATGCTGCTTTTTGAGTTTTGGTGTGAACCATGACATTTTAGGTTCTGAAAAAAAAATATTACTGTATTACATTATATTTGTGTTTCATATTGCAGTGAACAGCACTGTTAAAATCTTAAAATACATTTTAAAATATGAAAAACATGGAAATGATCACTGCTTATATGCAGAAGACTTTTCCAAATATTAATAAAAATGTAATTCAGTGAAAATTCTACTATGAAGGTGGGATTTAAAATACCATAGCAAGATAAAGTTTCTCTTTTTCTTGCATTATTACATGTTTGCTATTTGGATAAATCAAGATTTATCCATGAAACATTTATCCACATGAAACACTCTGCATTATATCTGAAACAGTCTTTTTTTATAGTCCTTACTTCACCGTGTAATACATGCTATTCAGTTACATCGTGTGGTTGACAGTGGCCCTAGCAAGCCTATTAAGAACATTTTGTATTCAATTAACAGTAGTGGATCCTGCTCAGGGAAGGCTAAAATAATGTTAACCATGACCAGGCAGGTGGTGTCCTGACAAAAAGCTGAGATAAATTTATCCATATCTTATCCTGAAAGCATTCCTTATATCTAGAATCAAAAACTAGTTCTCATTGACGAACAGTGTTATTCTACGCACACTTTGAAGTTTCTGTTCTGCAAAGATTTTAAAACACTTAAATTCACCTTAATTAAATTCCTGGGTACCCCATGTGTTGTGAAATTTATTTTGTCTACTTACAAGATTGGAAACCAAACTATATTTTAAAGTCAGCATTTTCAACTGTGTATCATTTCCTTCAGGCACACCAACCTAGGAATTTGAGAACTCATCTAAGTGGCTTCATTGTCAGAGATGTTGAATACTGCTAACTTCAAAGGTAAATCCTGCTCATTTTGAGCCCAGGAGAGTTTATCAACTCACAAAGAATCAGTAAAAAAGACGGTAAAAGACCTCAATACCCTGAAAAACCACTCCCATCCAAAGCCCTTTTGCAGCCTTGATAGCCTCATGTTAATGGAAAATGCATGGATGGGAAATACTCTGCTTATACATTGTTTTTCTTTATTAGCATATCCATCAATCTTGCACCGATGGGTTTTCCTTATCTGGGCAGTCAGTAGAAGTCACTCTTGCCAAGGCTGGCAAGGAAACAAGCCCCACCAACTGCAGGTTCACTCCAGCCTCTTCCGGTATTTAAACAAAGCAATAAGGCTCCCCTCTATGCATTACTGAATGCAAAGAAAGGGAACCAACACAATGATGAAGTGGCAATCCTGCAGTTCTTAATGCATGCGGCGTAGTGTTACACGTCAGAAAGAAAACTGCATCTTAAACATACAGGTGATCGTGAATAGGAGAAAAAAAAATAAAAATAAAAGACTGTTGAACTATACCTTCCTCCTAACTCAGGGCTATAATAAAACAAAAACCCTGGATCGTTACCTCTCTTTTAATATAGGCCACCAGCATGGCTTTGAGTATGGAGTGAGCCAAGTGGCTCTTCAGAGCAGGGACATCACACACTAGGGATGTCTTGAGTGCTGACCCTAAATGCAGCAGAGCCAAATCTTCAGGAATTTGCTGAAGATACCAAACTTCAGGTATTTGCTCACTGAATGCAGGCACAAACAAAAACATCCAAAAACCAGTCCAGATCCCCCAGCAAGAGCAGGTGACTCGGTGGTGAATTTTACTTACATCCAGAAACCTCATTACATCAAAGGATTTGAGAAACTGGAGGTCGACACATAGTGATACTGTCCAAACAAGAAGTAGCAAGAATCTCAGAAAAAGTGGCTACATCAACCTGCAGCAGAAACAAAGCACTGCAGTGAGGTTTGGATACCAACCTCAAAGGAACAGACAAAGAGGCAGATACACTGTCCCAATTGGCATGTCAGTTGCAGACCTTTTGTTTGTTAACGCCCAGGACTAAATTTAATTTTCAGAGGCCAGGATGGACCTTAGCAACCACCTTCTTCTAAAAAAGCACCTGAAGGGAATGTTGTATCCAACAAAAATGTGATGGAGAATTCAGTTGCAAGCCTGAACTGATGCCTCAAGCATCCACCTCCCCATGACTGAAGAAATCCTTTTGCCACCATGGAACAGACAATGAGATCTTTGGCAACTACCTTCCCTGCTCCTGGATAGGAATTTCAGTGCAAGAAAAGTGTCACATGAAAATTGCTTATATTAATGGATTTTGGCTTCCGCAGTTGACTGCAAAGATAGCCATGATTAGCAACACACAGAAATAATACAGAGAAAATATAATTATCCAGGAGTTTAACTATGAACTTGATGAAAGCTGGAAGATACAATGTAAAATTTATTTTGGACAGAGAAATGCTGTGAGCCTTTGTTATCACAAAAAATGACTTAATGAACACCACAGCCTACAGGTAAATATGCATCCAGAATCTCTTCCTAATCCTATAGCACTGCCACGGGAAGGACCTGAGCAATCACAGCCACCAGATCATGTCCTGCAGATCCAGATTTCTGCTGGAACTCTGACCCGCCAGGAATCTCCTTTTCATGGGCAGAGACTTAAAACAACACCTCCATTTTGTCAAAACCTAAAGCACGCTGAGGATTATCTAGTTCACTTGCAAATTATGAATCTATTTAGTTCTTAGGGTCAAACTATGTTCAAAAATATACTGAACATATGAATGTTGCTTTGTGAATGGATTTCTCACCGTAATATTCACTGAAGAGGTTTGATGCCCAAGAGACACCTGCTCTTCTGCTCATTTAATATGTTACTGACCACTTATATACTGAAATTTAAGAACATAAATACTAAATTATAAATTATTTGCTGCATATTGTTATTAATAATAACTGATTGTTATTAAATAAATAATATTGTCATTTTTGTCTTCTGAATCTACTCCGACATTTAATTTTGTCCAAGGCATTTTTTTGAAATACAGAGGGAAAAAAGGAGATTCCCTGTTGCTCCAGGGGCAATCTTTCCTTTTTGTCTCTATCTGAACAGGGAAAGTCTAAAGGTGAGTGAATCTTTTGTCTGACAGGCCACGCATAACTGTTGCAAAGTTATCTGACAAGTTAAAGTTTCCTCTATATGTTGCCTCTACAGTTGCCAAATAATTTTCCATTCCCTGTATTAAAATAACTTATAATGTTTGTGTTTGGGGCTCTGAATTTTCTTTATGAATCGAATCTTGTTGTTGATACTAATTTAGAATGGTCTCTAACTAAATCTTGAAGAGTTAGGGTATTTTTCTAGCTGGGGGATTTTTACAGTTGAATGTCCCTTCCTTTTGGGGTAAGGTCCCCTGAACAAAGATAGCTTTGGAGGTGGACAACTATCCTGGAGGACTGGCATCTACCAGCAGCATACCTGTGGGAGGAACATCCTTCTCATCTTTTATCTCCCTGTCTTATCAGCTTATTCTGCAAACAGGAGACTGGTACAGTTCCCCAAAGGGATGCTCAGTTGCTTTCCCATACATACTCCTGCTAAGGTTAC
Source organism: Scolopax mira (assembly GCA_004320125.1). Lineage (NCBI taxonomy): Eukaryota > Metazoa > Chordata > Aves > Charadriiformes > Scolopacidae > Scolopax > Scolopax mira. The sequence continues at coordinate 53,285 of BJBW01006561.1, forward strand.
TGAATCCATACCTAACACTGTTGTTCCTTACACCTGAGACAAGCTTTAACAGATGTGTCATGTATGGGAGACCATGAATAGTACTTCTCTAGTGATGATACCTACACAAACAGATCATCTGAACACAAGTCTCTAAATCCATGGAGATCTGAATGCTAAAGACATCCTTATCAGCCATGCAGTGAATGCCTGAAGCATTGTAAGGGATTTGAATCAAAGACATTTTACTACCAAAGTTTATATTGGTGAGTCACAAAACATCCCAAGTCATGAAACTTACTGGCAGAACTATGCAAACAACTCATTCTCCAAACTGTTGGCAGTTCTGAAAAATCTTAAAGAAATTCCCTTCATCCTGAACAGCCATAAAAATAAAACTAAATAAAATGTCAAAGCTAGGTGCTCTTGCAGTTTGCTTTCCCTTTCCCCATTTTTTTTTTCTTTTGTTGTGGACAAAGGTGATAGAATGGAAATGTTTATAGGATGCTTCAGGATAGTCAAATCCCCTAGAAAACTTCAGTCAACTCTTTTTTTTTTTGCCTCTCAGACTGCGAGAAGTCAGAAAGTTCCTTTTTTTCATTTGATTGTATATCAGACACGCACGACAACAGGAGGTCTCTGCATCAGAGGCTGTGTTTTCCCCAGCTGAGGCTTCTTAGGAAACCAAGGAGAAGAAACACAACTTGCTGCTGCCTCACCCAAGCTACAAATGGGTACCTCTTCCAGCAATTTTTTTCTTTTTCTGAAAGGAGACAGCAATCAGGGAATGCAAGAAGAACCAACTGTGGCACCAACTTCTATTTGCTTCTAGCTCCAGTGCAAACCGTCTGTTTCCTTTGAACTTGGCAGCTGATAATATTTGCTCAAAGTTTATTGTCTGCTTTCCAAGAATACAGCAAGAAGTGTAGACTACTAAGTACTAGGCATGCCAGTCTTTAAAGCAAATTTCAGGAAGGCAGCAAATATGAAAAATGATGCCAGGAAGTAACTACTAATGGATTTCCACTTCCCATACTCTTTAATTTCTTTAGATGGTCCTTTGGCAAACCTGTAATACTGGTTTACCATGATCTGTTTCAACAAGATCAAAACTTTGGTTCAGGATTCCTAATAACTGCCATGCTCGGTCTTCCTTGGCCATACTTTGCAAAGGACAACAACAAACATTTAGTTACAAAACTGGTCTGATTTTTAAAACACAGGAGTTGTTTGAAAAGACAAAATGGCTTTTTTTACAGATTTATGGGGACTTCTTCTGTAACATGAGCTTAACAGAACCAAAGCTTTTTTCCTGGCAAGTTATTTTCTGTTGATTTTGTGTTCCAGGTTTGCTCTCCTCACTCCCTTTACCCTAAAGGCTCCCTGTACTTTCTTTTTGAGTATAAATCCAAGCACCTACACCATTGCAGCTCTGTTCCATTTACTGCTCAGCACTTACAGACTTGGAACCTCCATATTCTTCTGCTGTAAGGAAAAAACTACAGTAGCCCAGGCCACAATTTGCCTTCAGAGACCCTCTCCTCTATCTCCTCTCTCTACTTGAAGGGGATGCACGTCAGGCAAAGAGTGAACAGAAAATCCTCAGATAGGACATGCAGGCAAACAGGTGTGTGTGATGCTCACCGTGATCCCACAGCACTCCATTTGTAAATGGCACACCCTAAGTGTCCTTCATACCAGAAGGACATTGTTTCAGAGGGAACCTCCTTATCTGGGAGGCTCTGTACAGCCTGTGACTCACCTTCTCCCTGACAGGACAGTCCTGGACTGCATTGCCAAAGCCTGGGCAAGCACAGCACAGGACCTCGTGGGAGAGAGCTCCACTCTTTTAGAAACCCGTGGGATTTATAAATGAGCTGCACAGTGTTGCAGGTGGTGAAAAGGGACACCTCAGTTTCAGTACGGCATCAGAGGAGGATGTTCCTATTTTCCCAGACACACTGTCCTCAATTTGAGTGGTTTAGTAAGAGTACTTTTTCTAAATTAATTTAATTTTTCCTCTAGAACACAGCAACTTGAGATGCAATGAAAGTCTTCTCCTCTCAGAACAAGAGTTTAGAGATGCAGATACATCTCTGTGTGTCTACAAAATATCAAAGGGGAGAAGGGTGCCAACAGCAACCCCAACTGGCATCCTGTGCACCAGCACCAGGTGTTCAAGGTTATCTATCTTTATATCTTCCATTACTCTGCCTTCAGTATTCTGCCAGGTGAATTTTAATAAATGCAACCTGCACCTGCATTTGATTGGTTGGACTAGATGATTTTAAAGGGTCCTTCCAACGTAGGTGATTCTGTGATTCCCAGATTCCCAACCCTTTTGCAAGACACAGAAGCAGGCAGTGCTCCCACAGGAGTTGGAGGAGAAGGACCAGCTTAGCTGGCTGCAGCAGCCTTGGAGAGGGAAGAAGCTGCTTCAAGTGCTACAAAGGGCAGGGTGAAGGAAAGCTGAGAAGCAGCACAGCCCAACCAGCCACAGCAGTTTCTGAAGACCCAAGCTGAGAGGTCAGGAGCAGTCAGCATCAGTATGTGTGAAGTAAGGAGCCTGGTGGAAGGGGCACTGAAGGGCCAGGGTCCATGCTAGCAGAGAATGGATACAAGGAGCAGGTGGAGGTGAAGCTCAGGTAGGACAGATCTGGGGAAGAGCCCTACCTGGCAGAGTGGCCTGGGAGCAAGGAGGAGCCTACGAGGCAGACTGATAAGGGAAAACAAGTGGCTTGGATGTTCAAAAGGCTTTGAAGTAGGGGATTTTTATGTTCTGGAGCAAAAGAGGGCAGGAGGCAGAGAAGGAGCTGAGGTATTGGGACTATGCGTGTCCTAAGGACATAAATCAGGAGACACTGGAAATTCACAGAGGAGGCTGCCCCAGCTCATACCTCCAAACCAGGACACCGCTGACAGGGGAAGGGGGAATAACCACACATGATACCTGGCACCCCTTCTCCATCTACAGCTGTTGGAAAGAGGGTTGCCCATAAGAAAAACCGTTAAATACTCTTTATAAATTGCACTTCTCCTAACGAGTACTATAACTGGGCCAAGAAACTGGCTATCACCAATGCCACCAACAGGATTTTACCAGCCAGGACATACATGTTTTGACTAGTCTCTAGTGGTCCTTCTAGGACAATGATGCTGCCCCTGACAGTATCATGAGCTCCAAGCCCACCTCCCTCTTGGATGCTCGACATCTCTCTGCTCACATTTCAGCACCAGCCTGTCCCCAAAGGCAAAGGAATGCACGAAAGGTAAGTAAGGCAAGTAGGTGAGACTAACTAGGATTAAACTGACTCTAGGTCTGTGGTTCACTTCCCTGCAGCCTCTAACGTGTCAGTCTCCCTTCCGCAGCTCAGCCAAGAGCATCCTGGCACAGGTACAATCTCCTGATATTAGTTCAGGCACGTAAGACCTGATCCAAAGCCCACTGAAATAAACCAGAGTCTTACGTTCGCTTCCTCTACACCATGATGCAAATGCTAATAATTCACATACATATTAAGGTATGTTTCTTACCCAGATGTTAATTTCGGTCCTGAAATAGTTCTCCATTGCAATTAACCATGAGTACCAATACTAGTTAAAAATCCAAATATTGGTGTCAGGATCACAAAGGGACTAGCAGGTGGCTATTACTAAAACATACAACATATTTCAGTGAAAAAACAAGCAAATTTTTTACAACCACCAAATGTGCCCCACTGAGATGCTACAAAAATCTTAACAGAAAAAAAGAGATAAATTTGATCTACAGTCTCTGAGATTGTTAGACAAATATTGTGTTCAAGAAGGATGTAACCAGTTTCTTTAAATTTTTAATCTCCTCTCTAGACAGTAAAGCAGACTTGGTATGTCTTCCACATAAATGCTAGTGTCTCACGCTGTTCATCACTTTAAATTTTCCTTCTTCATCAACAGTCACCACCTTCCTACTGAGTGAAAACTGGCCTTATCTTCATCACCTGTCGCTGTTTAATTTGCTGTCACTTTCACTAATATTACCTAACACCAAACAGCATGGATGACACCCTCTCCCCACTGAAATTAAAGAAAAATTAAAACCTCTTCGATTAGCTTCATCAGGACTAGAATTTGCACTTTTCACCTCCCCAGGGTCTAGCAGTCCAGGGAATAAAGTATTGAAAAACAGCTGGGTCTGTACATGCTGGGACCTTGCTGAACCCAGAAAACAGCATGGTCAGTCCTAGCCTTCTTACCTCTGTCTTTTTATTTCCCTCCTTTCTCTTTTACTCTTTAATTCCATATTTCCTGCCTATGACTTTTCCCATCTCAGGTCACTTGCTTGATCCCTGGCCATTTTTTCTCCCCCACATCTGAAATAGCTTTTCAAGAAACTGAAATGCTCAGTTCTTATTGACAACAGATGCTGTTTCTACCAAGAATTAGTCGGGGTTTTTTTCCTATTGTGTCATTCCCTCTCTTGTTTTATCTGCCGGGTCTTTTTTGTCTTGTGTCTGGTATCCTGTCTGGTATCCTAGTCTCTCCCTTTTCTCCCTTCAAGACTGTTCTCTCTCCTTTCCACTCATTCCTTGTTTCCACTACTTATGTCCTGTTTTTTTCCCAGGGGGCATCTTAATTCCTTTCTTCTGCATTTTCCCCTCTCTCCCAGCTTTACTTTCCGCACTCCCCTCTGCCTTCAGGTACCTGATGCAGCTGTACAGGCAGCTGCTGTACAGACAAACTGCTGCTCTGCCTGCAAATCCTGGAAGGAGCAGACCAGCCAAAAGGCTCATGGATGCGGAGAGGAGCTTTCTGTGTCTTGCAGCTCCTGGGCTGGAAGGTGCTGCCTCTTCCCACCCAGCCTATCTTCTTGTGTCTGGCTGGGACACAAGTCATTGTAAATAGTTACAGGTGAGCAAAACCATAAAATCATGGCAATATCTATAAAAAGGCAACAATATTTAGGTAAAACATTTAATAATAAGCCCCACAATTTAAATATTTTTTTTATAATGCTCCATTCTCTGTCTACAGCTATATTGTGCATTAGCAGAAGCAAAATTAAAGTTAAAAGCTAGATGTTTCATAGCAGTGATATGTTTTTAACCATTTTCACTGTTTCAAGTAAACATGGAAGCAATAATAATTCTCACTAACTCACTCATCTTTAAAAGTGAAATTCTTTCCAGCAACATGGTAATGCTCTAACTCAGAACTTTTTAAAAATTGAAAACACATACCATGTATTATATAAAATATATTATATTGCACAATAAAGTGCAGAGACATTTTAATCAACTCAATACTCCAGTGAAATCCCAAGAGTCAAATAAATAACAGAATAACAGAAAGATGAACATTCCTCTATCTAAATACAGTTTCTTCCCAGAACTTCAGAGAACATGATGCAGCAGAGTTACCTGTGTCTCTCGGGGACAGACAAACACGATTTAAGCCTAATGTTCAGGGTCACCATAATGGACCCAACCCACTCCACGCTGAAATCAACTGGGATTTTTCCTACTGATGTCAAAACTGACTGTGCCTCAAGAACCTCTAATAGCGACTTGTGTCACTGAGATCCTACAGTAGGTGAGGATCAGGGAGGCCAGAAATAGGGAAATCATTGACCAGGAACAGGGAAATCAAAGTAAACAAACATAGTGTTGAGCACCTGATAAAACTGACCAGATTAGAGCAAAACCACCCAGACCCCCGTGGTAAAGTCCTAAGCCTCAGAGCATGCTGCAAGGGTCACAAACCAGGAACATTATTGCTCAACTAGTTAAACGATGATCATTCAGTTGCCACACTTTGAAAAATTATTTTACAAAAATTCACGAGGGTGTTCAAGTGTTACCTTCTCTCAGAAAATTCCAAACAAAAAAAATTTGCTCTACCTGCAGGTAAATAAACTGCGGTTTTTCACCACAGCACAAAAGACGACCCAGGTACCTACCAGCCCCAGCATCACTTGCCCTGCAGGATCTGCATCTGTAGCACAAACTTTATAAATAACTCTGCTCATAGTGCACAGACTGGCTCTTATGATCCAAAATCACTTTTCTCCAGTGATTTCTGACTTGCGTTTGTCAGAAAGGCGAGCACATGTGATTTACCACATAAAGAAGGAACTTAAAGAAAGAAACAGTGCTATACTGACAGTTACATTTCAGAGGAGAATCACCACATGTCTAGCTTCCTATTCACTATTCCTATTCACTTGTTATGTCTAAGAAATGTAAGTAGCCCCATTTCCAAAGTACTCCAAAGTGGCATTGAACATACGGATACGTAGACACACATGTGTACACACTTTTTTAAAGTAGCATGTTACAAAATAAATACTGTTCTTTTCAAAATGCGGAAAAGTTATTCACAAGTTCTGAGTGTGATTCTCCTAATTTCTTCAACAGGCAGTAAACAGATGCCTATGGCACTCTGCTGCTTGTGTTTCTCACCAACCCATACTGTACTGGGCAGTATATATCACACTGCACAAGAAGAACAATTAATCTCTTCCTAAAGACATGCAAATGTTTTGGGAATGACCTTTCATTAAATTTTAAATTCCAAACTACCAAGATCACCATTGCTCACAGAAAAGCTAATCAAAGTTTTAAAGTCCTTCTCTGTGTAATATTTTTTATCTCTTTGCACATGTACTTCACTGTTTGCTACTTCTAAGATTTCTTTCTGCAAATTAGTAATAGTAACATTTTCTTCTTTAAATATTTTTTTTACTGAATGGATGTTAATCTGTTAAAATTGCAACCATAGAGAAACTATGAATAACAGGAAGGACAAGTCTGGGAATCTCTATAGGCTTGGGGATGTTCCTTTCATTTCTTCGTTGATGTTTAAGGAGGCAGTTGTACACTTAGGCAGCCTGATGAAATCTTGAAGTGATTAAGATCTAAAGATGGGCCTTCGTGACCTTTATGAATTCTCAGGAATATTATCCAAGACCAAAAATGAAAATATACCAATCCCATTCAGTATCACAAAGCATTCCAACATCTCAAACATTTTAACCTAATTAAGTAAGTTCTAATACCTGCTTATAAAGAAGAGAAATCTAAATGGTTTTGCTCTGATTTCACTGCCACCAAAGAGCCCAATCAGTAGAAGCTACTTACAATACCACTGTCATTAGACACACGTTAAAAGTTGAGAAGGTGATGGTAGGTTTTCACTCACTACAGCTAAGGGTCTCTGGAATACCACTGTCTGCACAAACGTGCCGACCTATTACAAATAAAAAACCGTGGTATTTGTGGTATTTGGAGTCCCACATAAGTCATTAAGTAAGCACAACTCAGAGTCTAATCTGGGTCTGCTTAAAGTGCGATCCTTTTGTGTAGGCTCCCACTTACAGGCAGAGCCAGCTCCCAGCACCAGGGGTATCAGATTCTTGCAGCATCCATGACACTTGTAAGCATTCAGTGGTCAGAACACCACTACATATCCTTCAAATGACATGGACCAGTGAAGCTGGAAGGTATCTTCACTGAACCAAGCCGGCTGGTATCTCAGCAATCCACCAGGACACGAGCCCCGGCATGCTCCCGGCGGCGTGCAGAGTCTCGACTGAGGAGGATGTGGTAGGGCTTGCATTTTGGAAAAAAGTCAACAGTTTTGAATATTGAAATGCAAAGGGTACGCGCCAGCTACAACAGCGGCAGCTCAAAAATACTTAACACTGCAAAATGCTGGTATTTGTTGTTGGATTTCGGAGTGAGAATCAGTTAGACAGCAAGGTGATAAGCACGACAAAACACTAACAGAGCGAGCTAGCCAGAGATAGTAAAAGAAGGCACAGCATTTCCAAAGTTAAATCATCAGGCTACCCATTACATGAAGACATAGAGTCCTCTGCATTAATGCTAGCAGAATGTATTATCTAAAATATTTAATAATGTACTAGTTTTTCTTGACGCTGTTGTCATTAATAATATCCACCTATTAGTTAAAAGCTGAATAACACAAAGTGTGCTTTGATTTCTGCACTATCGTGCCACTTTAGTTAGTAGATGGTATTATCTTTCCATTTTTGAATGAAATGAAGGATATATGAGGAGAAAAATAAATATCCCCTTCACTTTGGGTGTATTTAATGCTCATTAAACTACATACTGTGCTTTCAGTCCCTAACACCAACCTCATATTGTCAGTCTTTGGCATCATGATTCATTACCTTATTAAACGAAAATAACTGACGTGTCGTGGATGTAAGGACTATGAAGTCACAAGTTTCCACGCACAATACAGACATTTGCCTGAACATCAGGGTGTGCGCCAACAACGCGGTTATTTAACGAAGATAATTAATCAGATTTAGGACTTGCAGCTTAAAACGCCCCGAAGACACAACTCCTTGTTAAGAGGGGTGGGGGGGGGGGAATAAATATATAAATATGGCCTGTAATAAATTAATTACAACAGGTTCCCAAGGCGTGGGCTCCCCACACGCCGGCTGAAGCCCCACATCCACTCGCCAAGCCGCGACGGCTTCCCTCAGGGAGCTGCCACCACCAGGCCGGGGCAGCCCGAGGGACTCCGAGGCGGCCTCCTCGCCCCGGGACGAGGGGAGGGGACGAAAAGTTTGGCGGTACCGGGGGGGGAGGGCAGCTTCGGCCCCGCCGCTCTTCAGCCACCTCCCCGGGCGGGGTCCCGCCGCCCGGCCTGGTCTCGGCCCGGCCCGGCCCGGCCGCCACCACCCCCTGCCCCGCCGGAGGGCGCCCGGCCCAGCGCCAACCGGGGCCCTGCCCGCCGCCGCCGCCTGGGCCCCGCGGGGACACCCCCCCCAAGCCTCCCGCGTCTGTGAGGGAAGATGTCGTGTCTGTGTGTCCCCCACCGCCGCCACCACCCACCACCTTGCTCCCCGCCGCCCCCCTCACCTGCTGGCCAGGCTCTGCCGGCAGTGCTGCCTGAAGGGCATCAGGTGGTAGTTCATGGCGTCCAGCAGCAGCTTCTGGCAGACGGGGTCGGTGCGCATGAAATCCACCGACTGGACCCGCTCCACCAGCTCCGGCGCCGGGATGAGGGCGAAGCGGAGGCGCTTCATCAGGTCCGGGGCGTACTGCATGCGGGTCTCCCGGTCGTGCTCCAGCCAGAGGACGGACATCTGGAAGAGGGCCAGCTCCGACTCGACGGGGGGGGGCAGCGAGTCGAGCAGGGCGCGCATCTCCTCGAAGTTGAGCAGCAGCACGTCCTCCACCAGGTACTTGTTGGCCAGCTTCTTGGTCTCCTCCAGGCCGTGCAGGGCGGCGATCTTGCACACCTGCTTGTAGTTCTGCACCGAGATCTGGTCGTTGAGGAACTGCACGCACAGCTTGGTGACCTGCGGGATGTGCAGGATCTTGCTGACCGACAGCACCTCCTCCACCGTGTCCAGCGAGAGGGTCACGTTGGCCGTGTACAGGTACTCCAGCACCAGCCGCAGCCCGATGGACGAGCAGCCCTGCAGCACCAGGTTGTTGATGGCCCGCGGGCTGGCCAGCAGCTTGTCCTCCGGGGAGGAGGACGGGGTGCCGGGCTCCTCCTGCGGCTGCGGGGGCGGCGGCTCCTTGGGCGGGCCCCCCAGCCCGTCCTGGGCGCCGGGCCCCAGCCCCAGGGCGTGGGGGTGCCCGCCGCTCCCGCCGCCGCTGGAGAAGAGGGATCGGAAGTATTGGGAGCAGGAGGCCAGCACGGCCTTGTGGCAGTGGAACTGCTGGCCCTGGGCCGTCAGGGTCACGTCGCAGAAGAGCTGCTTCCTCCAGAGCAGGTTGAGGCCGTGCAGCAGGTTGTCGCTGTGGCTGGGGTCGAAGGTGGAGGTCCTGTCCCCGGATCTGGACATGGCGAGCGGCCGCCGACACACCTGCCTTTTAAACCCTCCTCCAACCTGGGCAGAGGAGGGGGGGGGGGGGGGGGGGGGGGGGGGGGGGGGTGAGAGGGGGCACACACACGCACACACACACGCACGCACACGGGACGACACGACAATAAACACAGAGCTTTTAGAGGCCCCGCAGGGCGCATCCCGGCCGTGCGGTGGGGGCAAGCAGCCGGGGGACGGACTCCCCCTACCCCCACCCCCCGGCCTCCCCCCCGCCCCGCTTCCCCCCCGGGCGGGCTCGCTCGGAGGGGCCGCAACTTGGGAGGGATATGGAGGAGATGTAATTTTTTTTTTTTTACACCACCCCCCCCCCCCCCAGCCCCCCCGCTTTTCTTCTCCCTCCTGGGTGCAAACCGGTCTGCTCTCCAGGGGAGGAGCGAGAAAGCAGGGGACGTTCTCAAAACTGAGCCGCCCCCCCAAAAAAACCCCCACAACCAACCCACGCGCAAACCAAACCAAAACACCTCACCAACCACCCAAGCAATCAAACACGCAGGAAATAATACATCCCCCCGCACCCCCATCAAACTCCGCGATGCCCCAGAGAAACTACCGAGTGACTGAAACTCTGCCGGGAAGGCGACCAGCCCTGCCAGCCCCCGGCCCCCTCCGGCCGCTTTGGCAACTCGGCAGCACCGGGACCCGCTTCGCCCCCGGGGCCGGGGCGGGGAGGGGGCGGCGTGCCCGGGTCGGGGGCCCCGGCGCTGGCCGGTACCGAAGTTGAGGCTCCCTCCCCTTCTCCGCCCCGGGGGAGGCGGGGAGAGGGGCAGGGGGTATGTTTGCAATACTTCGCACCCCGGAGGAGGTGGGCGGGGGGGGGGAAAGTGGTAGCCCCGGGGCCGGCGAGGGGCCGCCCGCTGCTGTCCTGCCCGGCCCGCTTCTCCTCCTCGCAGCAGACGGCGCCGCTGCCGTAACTCCGGTAACTACGTGAAGTTCAAGTTGGGGGAAGGACGGGGGGCGGCGGGGAGCAGGGCCCTGCCCGGTCGCCCCTCGGTCCGGCCGGGCCCCGTGTGTCGCATCCCCGGCCCGGTGAGAAGCGTGTGGGGGGATGTTGGGGGTGTCGGCGGGGCAACCCCGAGCATCGGCCGCACCTGCGGGGGCTGCGCAGCCACCGACCCGCGCTGCCCGCATCCCGCCCCGCCGAGCAGCGCCGCCGCCGCCGCTCTTCCTCCTCCTCCTCCTCCTCCTCAGCGGGATCCCGCCGAGACCCGCTCCTGCCATTGCAGCGCGCTCAGTCGCTCCTCGCTGGGCTTCCTCTACCTTCCTTCATCCTCCCCCCCCTCCGCCCCATTTATCGGCACGGCGAGGGGCTCCCTCCAGCCGCTTCCCCTGCCCCGCCGCCGCTCAGCCCCGCTCCGCGCCCCGCCGCCGGCTACAGAAACCTCCCGGAGCCTCTCCCTTTAAGTGGACCCGGTCAATCCTCTCTCCCCCCCCCTCCCCCCCCCCCCCCCCCCCCCC
>BJBW01006561.1:64677-127177 GCA_004320125.1 Scolopax mira
CTGCCCCCCCCCCCCCGCCCCCGCCCACACTTCCAGCACACACACCCGCACACACAGACACCCCTTTCCTCTCCCCCCAAACAACAAACAAATCAGGAGACACAAGAAAATGCACAGAGACGGGTAGACACAAGGCCAGAAACTTACCTGCTCCACAACCAGCTGCCAAAGTAAAGGTTCACTTAAGCTCCCCCCCAAAAAAATCAATTGTCCTTCCTTTTTAAAGGTTTGCTCGCTCCTTCCAAAAAAAAAAAAAAAAAAAAGGGGAGAGAAAAGAAAGAAAAAAAAAACCTTCTGGTTCCCAACTCGGAGCAGTCACTCTTTACAATTTATTTTGTCGTACATCATTTGATCACCATGAATTAGCAACAGCAAGAAAATGTACGAGAGAGAGAGAAGGAGAGAGAGAGAAAGAGAGAGAGAGAGAGAGAGCGCAGAGCTTTCTGCAAGAGAAGAAGAAGAAAAAATGTACGTGTGACAAATTATGCTACCAAGAAACAACACATCATTATCCTTGGGCCTGGGGCTCAGTGAGTCGTAACGAGAGTAATAGGAAATCCACGGTTGGGGAGAGAAACGGTCGTGCATGGCCAGTGGAGAGAGACCATACAGGGGGATGGATGCTGGAGAGACTCGCAAAATTATGGCTCAAGGCTATTGTAAAAATTGTCGAGCGTAAATGACTGCGATTTCAAACATCTTTGGAAGAAAGAAGGGGAAAAAGCGAGCCCCCCCCCCCCTCCTCTCTGCCTCCCTCCCTCTCGCTCTCCCTCTCTCTTCTCTCTCTCTATAAAGAACCGTCAAGTTTTAGTGCGCATTGCTAATTAGTCAATTTCTCTCTGCCTTCACAGGCTGGCGACTTTGCTGCTGAGCTGAAACTGCTAATTTCTGTGACCAGCTTTTTTCTTAGCTGTGATCTGGATGAATGAGTAGCTGTCTCACAGAGATGACAAAAATAAACTCTAATCCCCCCAAAAATTTCCACTACATCTTTCTCATGCATAGATTTATGATCTTCAAGCGCCCTGTGCAATATGCAAACTTTTTGTGTGTATGTGTTGCTGGGGGGGGCTAAGCCTGTTGTATTCAGGTTGCACAGTGTTTGTTTTGTGTCTCTGCTTTCCCCCCGCATCCTGGATGTGATGGAAATAATATCTGATTTCAGTACCCGATATATTGTTCCCCACCCCCCTTGTATTTATATTATTGCTTTGACAGGATACATCCTCCTTCCTCGCAAGTATGATGAGGCTGGAGGGGTGGAGGGGAGAGAAAGAAAGTGAGGCCACTAAATGGTGTTAGTGGTAAAACGTTCCCTTTACATTGGTTCCCCTGCACTGTTCAAGATTTATGATCTTGTTTGAAGGCATATTTTCTCTATCGTTTTGTCTGGTTAGACAACCGTCTCTGAACTTCACTGTCAGCTCTTCAACAGATAAGGGTTCAGAAGTCACTTTTTCTTTTTTTTTTATTGGGAAATTAGCATATTGTCAGATTTGTCTTTCAGTTTCGAGACTTTGCAATGCAGAAGCCTGAATCAAATGGCAGGAAAGCAGCTGCTATTTCACAAATGTAACCTTTCAACTTTCTGCCAGAGCTGATACCCTAGACACATGCACAGCACAGCCCATGGGTTGGGGCTTTGTCTCAGTTTTTGCTCCTTTTCAATTGTAAGAAGCAGAGGGTATTCGCATTGTAGGCATTTCTGGGCTTTTCCTTTCCACCAAGGGGCATATCGGTAGAGGACATGTTCTCCACAGTTTATCCCGTGATGTATTACACCCTCACATTTATAGCTCTGTTCTTCTGTTGTCAAACCTCCAATTGACAAAAAAAAAAAAAAAAAAGATGGAATGTATGCCCTTGAATGAAATGCACGTGAAAGGAAACTGGAGTGAGCATTTATAAAGTTTTACCTGGCGTGAAGTCCATGACTCCCAATCCCTTTCACAGATAATACTCAGACTCAAGTTTATTAAAATACACACCAGGAGTAGGACTTTGAATGCCAGATCTCATGGTCTTTCTCTTTGACTTGGCCAAGGATGCCAATGCATTTACAGAGATGGGGTTGCTCAGGAATGCAAAGGACTGGAACTGAAGGGCATCAAGGCAGTTTTTGCTTTTATTTATTTTCTGGTGACCTTAGAAAAGAAATTATGTCACACCTTTCTGTTTTTCCTCACCAGATAGCTCCCTTCCTCCTCCCTTGGGTGTCAATTTTTTCTGGAGGAAGTTACCAAGAGAGATTAGGCAGCAGTAGGGAGGTCAATACTGCAAAAGGAACAGTAATTAAAGAAAGAGGTCCTCACACAAAGGGCGCCTTCATCAAGAAAGTGTAAGGCATTGTCATTAACGTCCCAAGGAACAAACTCAATAAATACTTTTCACTAAGTGTAATTTCATAAAAGAGAGAAATCTAGAACCTCTTTATTATCTGTGCTTGTAATATGAAACATATCTCTGCACAGCTGATGTTTTGTAGGGGATTTTTTGCAGATTTTGTTGTCACAATATACGCTGATGAACTCAGAAGTCAAGTTACATGCGCGCTATCTTAATTATTCAGAACAAAAATAAGTGTCAATTCTGAACACCCGCCCCTTTGTCATCAAGACTGATGTTGGAAACAGGGCTTCAGCTGGCTCCCCTGTTCGGGGCACAGAAATTGCCTTTGTCTGTGTTGGTGGCCCTGCTGAACTCTCTCAACAGTCTGCTGTTCTGCCACTGCTGCATTTCAAAAGGTAGAACAGAGATGATAAAGCTCACCAGAACCACCTGTGTGTGGATGGGATCTCACACCGTAGGAAAAGGAAGTTCTCCTGTGGGGCTTCCAGAGTGGTAAAGACTTTGGGTAAGTGGGATCTTTTTTGTTGGGCACCATGCCATGCTACTTGTTTGGACAGATCTGAGCACACAGGTCCCTTTTGTAGTACAAAACAGATGAGCAACAGCAGGATTGGCTGTTACCAAGAGCTGCTCATGCCAAACATCGCTGTATAATCCACCCTGACGTTTCTGATGTCAGAAGTTTGTAATCTCATGCTTCTGAAAGTAGACCTGACATCATAGCTGCCCAGATCCTGAAGCACAGATGGACTACTCCCTTCATCCATTGCCAAGTGGTGTCAGTCTAGGAGTAGGGCAGAAGTGGAAGATCCCACGAGGTTGCGGTGGTAGTTGTTAGAGCTAGGGCCCAGGAGACTCGACATGTGGATTCCCACTACTGGCACACAGTGGTTGTACCTACCTTGGCTTGCACACTTTGGGGTTGGGATCTGGGAACCATCCAAAGCTCGCAAGTGCTGTGTTCCCTGAGGAGGCTTTTTGCCTGGGAACAGAAGAGATGTGAGGCATTGCAAGGAGCTGGGAGGGAGAGAGATTTGAAAGACTCAAAAGTTATCTTGAGTCTAATAATATAGATGTAACAACCTTGACCCAGGTACATCGTTTAATATCTCCGTGCTTCAGTTAACAAATGCTAAAAAGGGTTTTCATTAGTGCAGTCCAAGGCTCTCCCAGCTTGTGGTCCATTGGCCCTGCTGAGCACATCTGCCCAGCTCCACCCCCAGCTGGGGATTTCTGAATGTTTACTATCACTAATGCTAAGCCAGTGGCTGCCACAACCGTGTGGCTCTAGAGACTGGCACAACTGGCCTCAGAGGCGTCACAGGCATCCTGTGTCCTGGTTAATCCATGCTTGCCTCATGCTTTCAGATTCCTCCAGGAATGCTGACTGGTTTTATTCATATGCACAGCCATACCGTGAAGTTTTGTTTCTATGTCTGAGTGATACAGAAATTTTCCTGTAACAAAGAGTCATAATACCATTAAGTATTCAGACTTTTCCCCTGTTTACCCAAAGATTTGGTGGAGATGGACCGAGAGCCTACATGAGTGATCCTAAGAGCACTGAAACTGTTCGTCTTCCACTCACAGTCCCTCAAAATGCAACAGGGTAAACTACATTAAAAAAAAGAAAAAGTCATCCGATGCAATGCTGTGCATCAAGATGATATGAATAAAGTTTGTAAAAAAACAGTAGCTTCTGAAAAATCCAAATATAAGGTATTGCCTCTGAAAGAGTTATTAAAATAACTTGGGGGAGGCAGAACTCACAACTGTTAAAAGAAGCAGCTAAGCTTGGGGAAATTGCAATCTAAAAGCAAGGTGGATTAAGCAAATCCTTCTGTACAGAACCATGCTACAACTAGGAACCCTCTAACCATCACTCGGAAAAGCTTACACTCTGGGACTCGATTTTCAGGCACATAATACAAGTTTTAGTGATTGTGTCTGCACTGTACTCCCAATTAAGGGATGCTCTCTTGTGCTTAAGTCCATTTCTGTTCAGGAAAGCATTTAAGCATATACTTAAGTGCTCTCTTCAGAGGGAATGCTTTCTTGATGTGGGACATGGGTCTGCATTTGCCGTTTAGTTTGGCTGAATTTTCCCAGCCTGGTGCACACAGGACTCGTTGCAAAAGTTGGAGGAGGATACGTTGGTGGCAAGTGACACCGTGATTGCCCTAAAGTCACGGTCAAGTTTTATATGGAGCCATCCCCAAGTGGGAGAGTGCTCCATCCCTGTTGCTGGGTTTTTTGAGGCAGTATTTTGAGGCAAACGGGGAAAAGGGCAAGCTTCAGAGCAAAAGGAGCTAGCGGGGTTGCAGTGGCTAGATTTACAGTACATTTTTTTATACTGAAGTAATACATAATCCATAGGTTTAACGTGGCTCTCACAAGTGCCAAGGGAGCACTAACAGTTTTTAAGGGAGAGAAGAGTTGCAAAATTTTTTTTAATTCCCTTTCAAGCAAAGTCTGCTGACAAAGACTTTTGTTCTCCATCACATCTAAGTGCTCTGGGGACAGAAATCTTCCCTGCAGTGCTCCATTTCAAATGCCCCAAGATTTTCTTCTCCCTTTGGATGTAGCAGAGAGGACTCAGTGGATGTCGACTCCCTCATGAGGAAATAATGATTTAATATAAAATGTGGTGTTAACTTTGACTACCAAGTTATTCATTAACATAATTTTGGGGGCATAAGTTAAACACAAGTATAAAAAAGCAAAGGAAATGCAAGTTAAGGTTTATGGTCTCGCCTTGCTTTACTTCATCTTTCTAAGATAACACAGAGCACCTTCTGACCTGGCTGCTTAAACAGTAGGGCTGTTTTTAAATAGTAGAGTCTTGTTCTGCTGCAGAGGGGAAAAAGGTGATCTCTCTATGGAGATCAGGTATCATCGCTTTCTCAGTAACCAGACCTATTCACCATTGTGAGGAAGTCAACGTGCCGCTTCTCCCCCATATTCCCAACTGTATTTTTAAAGTCAGAACCTGCTAACTCGAGTTAGCTAGTTTGCTAAGAGAAAACCAAACAAACACAAAACAGGGCTTCATGAGATTAAAACCAGGTAATCTTTAACTTTATGTAGCCGGTGAAGGTCAAGTATTATTCCCCTTATGTTGATCCTCACTAGTTGGGAAGGGTGATTTTGGTGAACTCCAGTAGTGACTCCGACTTAACCCGACAAGCTCCCCAGGTAAACAAGGACCTCTGTCTTGTCTCCACTAAGTCAAACTGCAAAATAGCAACCTGAGGTTGGTGTAGCATTGCAAAAATACACTTTTTCGTCAGGGAAGAAATAACTTTGGTAGCAGATACTCTGAATGGAGAGAAAATGGGAGCAGAAAAAGAATCCCTTTCCTTTGCTGAAGTGTTCCCTGCTCCTCAGCAAAGTGGACAGTTGTCCAGCATCCTGGTTTGAATCTGGCCTGGGCAGTAGAAATCAAAGAGAAGTTATCACTGAACAGCTGGGAAAGTTCTCTCTATCACCAGCCTGCTGGTTCAGGCCAATATCTAGTTCACATAATCAAAACATCCTTTTATTTGGCTCTGAGTGACATTGCCTTGGAATACGAGCTGATCATCTGTGTTCTGCTTTGGTGTGAAGGATATGCCAACCATTCACAGCTGGCAATCATCCCCCCCCCTCACCTTTTTGAATATTTCCATGGTGCCAAATGGGGAATGTGAGAAAATCAATAGTAGCTCTATTTCTGTTGTATTAGAGGATTAAGAGGAGACTTTAGTCTTCTCTATTATCAACAAACTCATTCATGAGCCATATATGGGTGGCAAATAAGCAGATAGGAAGGTAGGTATCATTAATTCTAAAAAATGGAGATGAAATAGAATAAAGCGGTGTTTGATGTTGGGAGCCGTCACCAGAACTTCATGTTTTTTCTTTTTTCTCTTTGTCTCAAGTTGCCTGGATGATTTTCTGGTCCCTACTGTTGAGAAGATAACATCTTCCTCCTGCTCAATGTCTCATATTCATTTATACCAACATATAAATAAACAGCCCAAATATCCTAGGGCTGAGAAATGACACTGGAGAAGAATGGAAAAGGTTTCCATTTTAACTTCATTCGAGTACAGCTCATGAGCAGACAAAGGTTCATTGCTGATGTAAAGGGACAGTCCTAGTGGACCCGGTGCTCGCTCACACAAGCTATGAATCTGGCCAATAGTCTTTTACCGATGATAAAACAGGGAGACAGGCGAAATGAAGAACATCCCTCTGCTGAGAAATTTCATTTTTTAAAATTAGACATATTTTAGTTACTAAAGACTGCGAAAGTGTTCAAAAGAATAAAACTTTAGGATGCCCCTTATCTCAAGAATAGGCACAATGATTTAAAACGAATGTGATTAAAAAGAAATTTATATATTGCACCCTGATTTTGGTTTCAAACCTGAATGGATATTAACTGCCAAGTGACAAGCTCTTTAAAACGGAATTAACAATGGAAATTCTGGCTTTTTGAAAGTACCATGGCATTATTATAGCACCCAGGCTTCTTCACAGCCCTTGGTCCACTGTCAAGAACTCCCAGTGACAGACATCCAAGACTAAAGCGAGGGCAGTGACCCGAGTTATTTTGGAAGTTACACCTCAACATATAAGATTTCATGCAGTAGCTCTGATGACAAAAAATGAATTTACCACATGGAATCTCACAACATATTGTGCGGTAACTCAGAAAATAACTTCGGTTTCCATTGCACATATATATACACTACACATTAACAGCATTTATAGACACTGATCTATTAAGTCATTTTCCTGCACTACCTTCAGACCTTTTGTATGAAGCAGAAAAACCATCATTAAAGCTATGGTTTGCCAGACAATTACTTTGTCAAATCTCAAGAAATTGCATAATAAATTGTATACATGCATCAAACATGAACAGCAGAGGGGTATAACAAGCTGTGTATTTCCAGTCCACTTGTTCTTTCATCTAAATAGTATCTTTTTTTTGAAGAGTAATCCTATGTTCTTTTCAAGGCATAAAATGTGCATATACATTTATCTATCAAACTAAGTAGAAATAATTGAAACACTTAATATGCAGAGTAATAAAGAAACGCATGAACAACTTCATTATTAATGTCTATTGATTATTTATGTTTTCAAATAGGCAAATGTAGCTACTAATATTTTATCATGTTAGTCTATATGTGCATTTTGGCTTTACCTGTTTATTGGCAAATTTACTATCCACATTATGGGTGTTTTTATTGCCATACACTCATTTGCTATGCGCATAACTGAGGTCAGTTTACGAACTGACTAGTGTTTACTCAATTTGATTACTATGTAACATTGCTGAGACTATTCCCCCTTTGGAAAATTAACTGTACAAGGAAGCCCAGTAAATCTTTACTTAAAAATTCCAAACTTTAGATTGATTTCAGCAGTGGGTCTGTATTGATCTAAAAAGCTTTGCGTTCCTAACTAAAAACTAATCTTTATTTCACCCTTTAGTGACTGCAGCCATAAATATGTTCACTCGTACTGGAGTTTAGTGGATTAATGGTTATTGGAGATTGTGGCTTCCAACTGAGGTTGGTAAACCTTAACCTTTGGAGGACAACATGAAGGCATTTACCCCTTGTCATCTGTAATAGCTGGGTCCCTTTCTGACAGTTACCTGAGTGTTAAAGAGGAGGCAGAGCAGAGGATAGGAAATAAAGTACCAGTGGCTCACTTCAGCTATTAATCACTTATTAGGCTAGCTGCTCTATCTGGACCCGACTCTTTTTCTGAAGCAAAGGTGTTGAAATGAAATTATTAGTTTCGTTTGTGGTACTAGACCTCCGAAATTTCCAAGCACTAGAATTAGTTGTGGCTCAAAATTAAGAGACAACAGAAGTATTATGTCTTCTGTTCTCTTATTTCACCAGCCCAAACCACGACATTGTGGGAGATGCTTTATGGCTCAGGACAGATCTTTCTCACTGTCTCTGACAGAGGATTTTTGAAGGCACCTGGCAGGAAGCATTACCTTACCTTCCACTGCAATGACTTATTAGTTATTACCCAAAACATAATTATCCCAATTGTTATAAACCCCTAATTGCATTAATGTCTTAAAGTAGGGTTTATTCCAGAATGTCATGTTCTGAAATAGATGTCAATTAGCACTTAAGTTATGAACAAGCCATCCCTACAAAACTTTAATTCACTCAAGTCAGCTTAAGTTACTCAAGAAAGTAATGTGAAGGTAGAAATTATTCCCACATGTAAGGACGGAAAGATCTGCCCTAACTTTTCATTAAAGAGAATAATGATTATTGAGAACATAAAAAAATTATTTCATTAGCAATACAGAGAAGGTTTCACTGGAACACGAAATATACAAAACGGTAGATGTCAAGTGATTATATTAACAGACACAATTCAATATCCATTGTTCCAGAAAATATACTGAGCTTAAAGGAGAGATTTCTTCTGCAAGAAATATTGACTCGAGCCTGCCTAAATTCAAGAGGGAGATTTATTTTTCATAAGCAGGTACCATCTTGTGACAGTCACTTCTGTAATTATTCCCCTTTGAGAGTATAAGGGATACTTGTGTCAAAAAGGATAGCTGCACAGGGTGCCTGTTTTTGGAAACTGATGTTATTTTAAAACCTTTCTTTCTGTTTCTAATAATTCTCTTTTTGCAAATCAAATTCCCAGGAAGGGAGATTGCTTTTGTAATAACATAGAATCGCAGTCACTGGCAGCTGTTGCAAATGATTCTAGGCAGTTTACATCCCTCGAGACACTTCCCCAACATCAAGGTAATCAGGGCCAGTGGGATATAATCTGGGAACAATTCTAACAACAGGTTTCCCATCTTGGACCAAAAAACACAGTCCCAGGGGACATGCAGATCACTCACTGTGCCTTGACATTCACTCCTAACACTTAGCTGCAAATTTTGCATCTGTTTTGTTTATTAAACTAAGAGCATTGATTCAAATATTTAAACAAAGGTAACAAGACTGTAGGAATACCTAACATCTGCTAGGCAGAACGTTGCCCTTATTTTGCCATTTCATTTGTCTTACATTTTCCTTGTTCCTTCATCTCTCTCTGACTCGTCTCCCAGTTTCAGACTGTGATAGATTTCACCCAAGAAGGTCAAAAAGCCCAGCAGCACACAGAGTGGGACCCCACTATTTGCTGTCCTCATCAACAATGAAAAACAAAATTTGTGGGGATCTTCTACAAGCTTTGACTAACAGCAGCTACTGTTGGGGCATTGGAAGGATAATTTAAATTTTAATAACAAAGCATCGGCTTTGTTGAGTATATTGGTTTCTAGAAACCTGTGATGATCTGGAGTTAAGTTTGTTTCCCCTTAGTTGGCAAAAAAAAAAAAATTAAATCTTTAAAAATGTGACCTAAAGGGAAAGAATGTAAAGTACTTCTGCTATTGGAAGTTGAGGGGACAAAAATCCACCTTTACCTCCCCACAAGGCATGCATGGAGAATACCCACAAAATGCTGGCAGTTAAAACTATCCTAAAAACATTAGCTCATTAACAGTTCCTCAAAACTTTCTGCCATATAAATAGTCACAGTAATTGCAGATATCTTCTGATTGCACTTGAGGTGGAAACAAGAAGGAAAATTTCCAGCTCATGGCCAAATGCTCAGGCTGATCTCTCTAGTTTATATTTAAGGTCCTGTCTGAATGCATATGTATTTGATGCAGCATAGACAGCAACAGCAAGAAGAATGAAATTCTTCTTGGGTCTTTTTTGGCCCAGCATGAAGCAAGAAAAGCATGTACTGCCATGGACAAGACAGAAGACCTATTGCCTCTCTTCAGCACCAGCTGTATAGATCTTTCCGGCATTTGGGAGATACCTTCACTTGACCACATGGGACTGCCTACCTGAGGAACGAAAGGAAAACCAAGTCTGCCTCTGACTACCTCTTCCTCTGGCAGGACAGACCTGGTGGTTGTCTGAGCTACCACTGTAGGGTTCGCATCATCAGGAAAACTAAGCACCATAGAGAGCGGTGGTGACAAGAGACTACCAAGCTCATTTCTACTGAATTGGCTTTGCAAAGGGGTTGCTGGACAAGGAGACCACCTTTAAGTGCTGCTAGGTTATTGGGATAGGAAAGTGTGATGGATCAGTGGGATAATAGTTCAAAACAGGGGAAATGAGAGTATGGAGCCAATGTTTTCTGGCTGGAAAAGGAGTATGCGGAGTTGGTGTGGGATTTTTGGTGAAGAGGACATGCCCATAGGACATCACAGTCATCACTGAACAAGGGGGAAAGTATTTGTGGGAACCCTTGTTAAACCTGTGGGAGCTCATCACTCACGGTCACCGAGCTGAGATCAAAGTAGGGTAACCTAGAGAAAGACTGCTGTTCTCCTCAGAGGATGCCAAGCTGCTTAGAATATTATAGGAAAAATACAAAGAAATTAAAAATGACCACATCATTTCACACAGCAGTAAATATGTCATAAGAATTTTTTATCACATGGACTTGATGGGCAGTAAGGAAATAGATTTGATCAACAGGAATAGCTGCTAATATGATCTACTGAGTCACAAATCCTCTTTTTCATAATGCTTAAATACGGATTTACATGATGGACCATAACAACTCCAAATGCACCATTTATGTTTATCATGTAAATAATGATGAGTTTTCAAATTAGAATGCAGATCAAAATAGCACGCTAGTTATTCAAATGGCTTCTTGGTTCAGAAACTCACTCTTTGAATAGTTCAAAAGTATGAAGTATTTAGAGCTGTGAGCGTACATTACTGAGACCCAGGTGAGCAATCTGCACGTGAGAGTGGTCCTGCTCAACTCAGTAGGTTTAAGTCAGCTGTATGAGGTTACTTATGGCTGTATGTACCTACAGGGGAGATGTCAAAATCAGTAAAGACACTTTATTTTTTCATATTGACTTCCAAGGATTCTGTGAGCTGATCAGTGAGATCCTATTGGAATTCACAATTTGACTGCTGGGGGAATAATTTCTGTGTCCAAAGCACATGCAATGTGATCACTAGCTTGCTGTTTTTTCTACCCTTTTCTTCTCCCACAACGCAGTACTTTAAAAAAAATGCAAGAAACACTGACAGGATCCTGTTTAAGCACACACACCTTCAGAAATGCTGTGCTACCCTCTCTCAGCCTGCCCTTGCATGCCACTGAGCTCCTCCAGTGTGTATGCACGGATGTGGGGATCTACACGAGTCAGGACAGGTCCTGCATTTGACATTGCAATCTTTAATAGTTAAGCAATAAATTGTTCTCCAGGTTGTCCAGCGTTGTTGGAAAACAGACACATTTTCACCTTTGATACTAGGATCTCAGCCAGGAGTGGCTTCTGTTGTTCTCCAAGGCTAAAAACCAGTCTTGTGCAAAAGGCCAGTACAAAGGTCTAACAAGTCAAGTTATTCAAGTTCTCCCTCAGCCCCGAAAATTAGTCCTGATTGCTGTAGTTTGCAGCTGACAACAGGCTTTGGGCTGCCTCTCAGTAGAAAGGTGAGGTCTAAAAATAACCTAGACCCAAGTGTTCAGGGGATACTAGAAAGCCCAGAGGTTATTTGGCATGATCTTTTCCCACTCTGTATCCACCTCTCCCCTAAACAGAGTCCATCCCCTTCTACTTCCTCTGAGTTAATTATAACTTGCATTGAGTAGTGTCATGGAGAGAGACATAAAAAGCAGCAACACTAATAGTACTCAAGGGGAATTTAGCAGCTCTACAGCAGAACAAAAATCTCCCAGCAAAGAGTTGTGGCAATAAATGAGCCAGTTTGATACCAGTCAAAGTCCACATGCAGATAGATTTATTTGCTCTATATTGGCCATGCTTTTCCAGCTTCTTGAGATATGGATATTTCTGCAGGAAGGATTCCACGTTTAGATTGAGAGGTAGCGTGTCCCTGTAACATAAAGCATTCACTGGCCACTGCACCCGTACAGGGACACTGGAGTTCAAATGAGCTCCTGCAAATCCCCAAGAGGGGGAAAAAAAAAAGAAGACAGGGACTTGGGCACTGCTTGAAAAGAAATATTTGGACTTATAGCAGAGTTGGGAGGGGGGGGATGGAAGAGGGGGGAATCTCACTGTTTCTGTTACTGTTTGAGACAAGTCAGAGACAGGCAGAGGCAACCAGTGTATGAAGAGTGTGATGGGGGGGTTCCCCAGCCTGGATGCTTCCGAGCTGTGCGGGTGATCTGGGATGACAGGCAGAGCACAGCCCGTGTGGACATGGTGCAGGGAACAATGCAAAACATGTCTGTGGTGCCAATATTTAACGGCTTGCTTTAGCCTAATTTATTTATGCTGGTTTAGACATCAGGCAAATTTTCAAGGTCAGTAGTGACTTACTCAAAACGGCAGCTAGAGGGGACAATAGGAAGCTGCTCGCAACTGGATTCCCAACCAGCTCATCTACTTCCTTCCTCCTGGTTATTAGTTGTACCTGAAATTCAGCTGCAGTCCTTAACTTCCTGCTCCCTCTCCCTCTCTGGTGATATCTTTCTCTGTTTCTTCTCAGGGAGTGGTTATCAACCTTCTCCTAAATGGTCTGAGCATCCTGTCTTCTGTTAGATTCCATCTTGCAGGAGGAAAATGGAGGGTTTTCAGCAAGAGGTTCTACACAGTAGCAGAGCTATAGCAAGAACTCACTGGGGTGATTTAACTACATTTTCCTTCAGAGTTTTCCTTTGTGATGACTAAAATCCTATTGGTAAAGTGTGCTGAACATACTCTTTGGTCAAATGTGAGCACAATGAAGCCACTGATGTGGACACCATCCCAGTCCATATTCTATATCTTTGAGATAACTATTTCCTATGAGATGTCTTCACATTGCAAAGGGCTTGTATTCACACTGTGAACTCATGCCCATAACCTGGATCAGACACAACTGATAAAAGGGAAAAAAAAAAAAAGGGTATTAAATCTGCACTTCACAGTTGTCCCCTAACACTGAAGCAGGCTTTAGTATTTAATTCTTGAAGGCTGGAGAAGGTAAGGATGATCTTTAAGGGATGGAATTGGTAGCCTCCATTTGTTTTTCAGGGTGCCTGTTTTTAAGACATATCACCTGTGCAGTATAGTTGATAGAGGAGCATGGTCTGTCTAAAGAAGCTGTAAAACATTTCCTTTGACTAGAGCAAAGGCAGCAGAAAGCTTTGCATGCCATGGATCTAGGGGGAGTCTGAATTTATTTGTATGTGTTTCCCTTATTCTTTTCAACAGAAACATAAGGTTTTCTCTTAGTACTTAAAGGGCTGATTTCTACAGCAATGAAGAGATCCAAATGGTTGCTCCAAGTTTTCCAGACACTCCTTATGGAAAAGATAGATTTATGCAAGAAAATGCTGAAAACTTTGACGGTAAGGAGAAAGTATAGGGAGGAAAAAATGTCCCAAATGCTGATTAAACACAAAAGTACACAATTATTTACTATGACTTTCCTCCCTCATTTTCAAGACAAACTGAACTTGTTGACTATCACTTACTCTTCTTCAAAGGTTTCTGGGACATAAACAGACTTCCTGTGAAATTGCATTGAACAAGCACCAGATACAGCGTTCCCTTCCCCCATCACCTTTCTGCACCATTGCAAAGACTTACTTAATGATTTACATTGTTCAAAGAGTCACTCAAGCAGGCAAAGTGGAATTCCACCTGATCGGTAACATAGGGTACTTCCTATCTGAGCTGGCACGCGAGCTGTTTGTCAGCTCTCCTAACATGTGAAGAGCTATATGGGAACTGCTGAGGTGGTATAGATTTGAAGGGCAATAATCTGCTTTTTTCTTTTTTTTTTTGCCATGGCATGAAAAAAAAACAACCCACCATAGAGAATGCCATGAAGACAGGGGGCAAAGTGAATGTAAGCACACCAACACATTACCCAGCCTCAATGGCACATGGTACATTGTCTCCGTTATCAGACAAAAAAACCTCACAAGAGACAGAGATCAAAGGGTTAGCTTTTCAGTGATCTTGTCATGTGGCTTCTTAAATGATAATGTAAAGGTTTTAAAAAACATTTACCGTAATTTCTGCTAAGTGTCACAGCCTAGTGAACCATTAAAAGTGAAGCAGCTCACTGAACCGCGCGGAAGTGAACAGATGGAATTCCACCCTCCCTCTGCTCCAGAGCCTCCTTGAACAATGCAAAGTCTTCTTTCAAATCTCCTCCTCTGAGCTCATTACCCAGGGCAAATATGTGGCAGGTTCTACCGCCACAAAGGCTGGGGCTCTCTCTTCTCTGCGGCTGGGCTGTGTGGTAGGATTTAAAAAAAAAATAAAATAGAAATGTGCACTGTTTTCCACACTTGTGCAATCCTTTCTTTGTTCCTCACTTTATATGAATGCTTGGAGAAAAGGAGGACACCCTCATTTGAGCTTCCTAGGGTTTTATAGATTACTGTTGGTCTCGTTTTCTCCAGACTTCACTTTTAAAAAGAAGTAGCCATTGTCCTTGGGAACAGTTGTTTGAATTCGGAATTCACAACAGAGTTCTGAATTTTCTAGAGAAGAAGATGGAGCCCCAGCATCTTTGCTGCTGATGCACTTATTCTGCTGCTCTTACATCCTCCTGTCTGCTTCCCTGCCTAGGCGACAAGCAATTCTGCACAGGTATGCATGATCTTGCACTCTCACCACTAATTTTTTAGAGCACTTTATGGGCTCATGGAAGTTTGGATCATTATCACAGGGCTGAAGTTTCCACCGAGTTTTGTGGGTTTTGTGAGCACAGTGGGAACCATCTCCTCAGGCCAGCTTGCAGTAGAGGCTGGTGGGGGTCCTGCAAGCTCTGGTGGGGCATGTCAATCAGTGGTGCAGCAGCTGCAGGCGAAGGAGGCTACAGGGGGAGATGGGGGATGCTCAGAGTTTGGTAGGTACCAAAGTGTTTGAGAAGAACGGATTCACACAATAAACTCCAGTTCCACTGGAGGGGCCATCCTCTCTCTCCAAGGAGTCTCGCTGATGGGTGAAGGGTGACACGCAAGGGATTGATCTTGCTCAGATTGGACACCTTTAACACCCCAGCACAAACCTGCTAGGTACCCATCTACAATTAAGCTTGTAAGATTAATTTGGGCTGTGTTGATTTCTGTAACATGTAACTGGACAAAACCTACTGCTTGTCATCTTTATCTCTGAAGCCAAACCTGCAGTTTCTGCCAGTCTGTGGGTTAAGTGCCTGACTCCTCTCTGTCCTGTACCATGTTTACTTCTGTGTAAAACCTTGTCAAATAGAATATTGTTCCTAATTCCCACTGAACCATAGCAATTAACCCCCCAAACCAGGGGACTCCTCAGTCTGCTGTCACTTTTGGCCTTCATCATAGAAACCTGGGAGCGGAGCTTGCTGTGCAATTCAGCCTTCAAACCCTGAAAACCAGAAACCATCTATGTTTAGGATTCTTGGTTTCAATATTTTACAAAGAGATTCACTTGTGTGAGAGCTGGCATCTCCCAAACAAACCCTTTTTCTGTTATCAACAATCTTGTGTTCTGAAGGTACCTGGTGAGAATGGAGTACAATATTCATAGAAGAAGAAAAACACACTTAAATTGGCCATTTTCTAGATTCTAAGGCTGGTTTTGAGTCATTAGTACAGAATAGGGCAATTGACCATTTTGTCCTCAGCTAGAAAATAAGAATTATCTCGGAACTTGGGTGCTAGACATGAGGCCTGCTTTGAAATCTGGGATATAAAATGCACTTTGGCATCTTGAGCTTTACGCTTTGTGAAGTTGAACTGAAGTAAGCAATTCCATCTCTTCTGAATACTGGAATAGGTTGGAGTTTGTGGGGAGCCTGGCTGGTGTTGAGGGCTGAGAAATACAGGGCTGTGAGGAAGGAAGGAAGGAGGATGGCTCCGGCACCTTGTTCTCTGGGAGAAGCAGCAATCCCCGTCACAGGCTCCATACAGCAGCAGGAGACTCTGCCAGCTGAACAAGACATCCCTACGGGGGCACGAAGTGCTGCTCAGCCAGCCATGGCCAGCCCTGTCCCTGCCTGGCCAGGCTCTCTGCTGACTGCAGCACGCTCTCACCAAGGACACCCTATTTCTCCCCAGGAAGAGGCAAAGTACCTCCCTCAGCACATTCCCCTTACCCACCACACAACTTCTTGTTTTCGCAAGCTACTGCCATCAGTCTGTCTTTCTGCTGAGACTTACTAGGCAATGTCTTTGGTTGCCTTCCCAGGGTAAGATTTAGCCAGGTGACTCTGGCCCTTCCACCAGTAGTTGGGCAGAACGAAAAGGGTCCTCTCTGCTGTGACAAACCGTAGGATTCAGGAAAAGATAAAACAAATCTGCTCAGAAATCACAACTGAAAACATAGGTAAGCTGGGAAGGATTGAGTTAGCTTACTGGGAGAAGTTGCTCCCCATCTCAGCTGGAAGTGGTGGCTGTCCTGTGAGAGGCACCCAACTGTGCCTTTGCAAGGCAGTTCTCTGTGAAACGAAAGGCATGTGCTTGAAACACCTCTCTGATCATTTGACCATACCCTTGGATCAAGGTGTACTTCTTTCTCTTGAATCTTTCAGGTTGTCACAGCAAGTGAGAATAACCACCACGTTGCCAGGGTAGTCGGTGTGCCAATTCTTACGTGGCCACTTCTAAGTAGAAGAGTGGGATCAGACCTTCTGCATGGGAGTTGTTATCCTAGTTTCCAGCAGCTGTCAACTTCCTTAAGGGTGCACTCCCTGAATAGCCCTAACTTGTATCCTCACTCTGCTTCAGCCACGGGAACTGCACTCAGAATGAAAGCCTGAGCACTGGTCCTTTTGTTTGTGGAAACAGATACGAACGAGTGCTCCATGTTTCATTATAATCTTTCTTTTTTTCCCCTTCTTCTTCTTTTTTACCATTTACATTGCATGCATACACTTGAGCAACTTGGCTTCAGTCTTGATTGAAATATTTAATGGATATTATTCATTGTTGGTATTCTCTCAATGTTGTTCTCATTCATTTTAAAACTGCCAAACCTTCCCATTTTTCAAGGATGCCTGGCCTTTTAAATAAGGAAAGCATTTTGATACCTTTATTACATTTTTGAGGCCACATTAGCTTGTTTTTGCTATCATTTTGACTTTGTTTCTAATAAACTGAATAGAAATAGCAGTCTCTCCATTTCTTAAATACTGCATGCTTTTCCATTATTGTCCACAAACAGTTGATTCCAATCAACTTTCTCCAACTCATTCCATCCTCGGAATTATTGTACTTTTATAACCATTCACAAATATTTTCAGAAGTGTTTCCAATTTGATGATATTATAACCTAGCCCTAAGGGTTTATTATCTTCTATATTATTCATTTCACCTAGTTTCATTTCCTTGGACTAAGTCCAAAATAGCCCCTGGTCTTGTTGATTGCTCCTCAAACCGAAAAAACAGTTTGGTACCTCACTCAGAAACACGCATCCATCCTTAATGACTCCACTACTGCTATGCCCATCAATGTCAGTATAATTGAAATTCCACTGTAGTCACTGCCTCTGCCTTTTTACAGCTAACCCCTTATCTATGTAAGCATTTCCTGATCTATTACTTTGTTTTAACCACTTCCCAGGTACATGCTAGTTTTCTTCTTACATTGTTTCATACCTTTAAGAGGTCCTTATTCATGCTTCACATTTGTCAGTTATTTGACAAGCTGAATGGAAAAGAAATAGCATTACAAGGAGCATGTTACCTATTTTTGGATTTCCCCTCAATGTCTTAGAGCATTTTCCAACTATGCCAAGAATGGTTACTCAGGTGCAAAAGAAAGTAGAGAAAGTAAATAGAGGGAAAACATTCCCCCCTCCATATTTAAGTCACATATATTCTTTTCTGTGTGTAGTTTTTTCTTGGGAGATTCTGGCCGTAAAATAAAGCAGAACATTTAGGATGCTTCAAATAATACAACCCTCCTCCTGGTGAGCAAGCCATGAGGGGGCTTCCTGACCCTAGCAATGTTGCAGTGCCAGCAGAGAGAAACTACTCTTCCGTTGCTTAGGCATACGCTCAGCCTTTGAGAGCCTAATTTGGCTTTTTATATAAGCAGATCTTCCTTAAACAGAATTTTGAGTTAGCAATGAGCCTTTTACACAGTAATTCTGGTGAAGGTAGAGCCTTTCCCCTCATTTATTAAAAAATGTAAGTTTTACTCTTCTTATGTGGCATGCTGAGATCTTGGATTATTGAGATGGGTGGGTAGAATAGTTTACTTTCAAAACTGTATAATCTCACTGATGGTATTGCTAAACCTTGTGAGATTTTAAAGGGTAGCTGGTGCTGCTGAGTCTCACTGAAATGAAACCTTCACAGGCCTGAGGACCCCTGAGCACTGACCTTATCAGTGGGGGGACCTAGGGGGCCGACAGGTTGCTTAAAAAAGCCAGGCCTCACTGGTGAGGATACATGGAAGATAAATACCAAATGAGGTTTAAGGCCTTGAGAAACCTCGTTGCGCCTTGCTGCCTGTGAGCAGAAAGGCTCTGGTGTACCCCTAAGATGCCTGGCTGATTGCCACCCTAATGCATCCAGCCCACAGCCACAGAGAAAAAGCATCTGCTCTCCCAAATGGGGATCCCGCTTCCCCAGGGGACTGAGTCCACCCAGCCCTTCACTCGATCCCTTCAAAATGGAGCCGGGCAGGGCTGAGCCAACACAGCCCAGAGCGTTTCTTTTGTCTGGGCACCCCTACATACTCAGGGATGCTGCACCTGGAAGGTGTTGCCAGTGAGCAGCTCACAGCGGGGCGTTGCTTTACCACTATCTCAGCACCTCTGGAAGTTGTTTGTGAAAGGATTACAATGCCCGTTCATTTTTTGTATGCCTGCCAGCTTAATATCGTACCTAACCTCGCATTTGGGCATCGCCCGTTCTGCGGTGCATGTCTAGTGTTTATTTCAGTGTCTGTCAGAGACCCAGGGTTAAAACTATTGGAGGTCCAGATGACATCTGGCTTCTCAGCTCCTCCAGAATATTGGCTGCAGTGTTTATCAGTGCATTATTCATCAAAACTGATGATGCAAAGTACAACATGCTGTCTGCAGCTCAGTGTAAGAGTGGAAAGAAGTTGGCAGAAATGCCTAGTGTTCTGTGAGCAGCATGTAATCAATAGTCTGGGTGCTTGTTCACTTTATGTTGATGACTATTCCCTCTGGTACGTCTTTGTATATTTTTGGGTTCTCTTTATTACCAGCTGTGCGATTTTTCTCTCTCTTTTCTTGATACCAGCCTTGATAGAACAGAAGGGGCAACCTTTTGTGCAGTAGGTGTCAAATCAAATAAACTATTTGCACAAAGCCTGGAAATGAGAGTCAGAGAAAAAAGATTTAGTTGAGAATTTCCGTGACAGCCTGATAATTCTTCCTTTTTTTTCTTTTTCTTTTTTTAAAGGAAAAGGAAAGAGCTGAAATGTAGTAGAGGTAAAAACTGCTTTAACTGTCATTAAGATTTTGAAGTGAATTCTGCTCTCCAGGTAAGGTACATCTTGCAAGACTCCAGAGATTTCAGTCAAGTTACTCCCACTTACACCAGTCTAACAGAGCAGAATGTGAATGCTTATCTTTAATGCAAGAACTTGCAAAACAATAATCAGATTCTCAGCTGGGGTAAGTTGGCAAGTTTCCATTAAAGTCAATGGACCTAGGCTGATTTACACCAGCTGACGATCTGCCCCAGTATCTGCCATACTATACACACACACACGCACACACACACACAAAAAAGTCACTGCTTATTTATTTCCAGCGATAGACCTGCGTGTGAATTTGATGCTACAGCAACTGAAGAACAGTGGTAGGTGAGTCTTATTGAAAAGGCATATTGCAGATAAGAATGACATTATTTTTCTTACAGATCTTCCCTTAGCATGCGTGTATTGATCTGCAAAGTCCAATGCAAATACTATAAAGAAGAATGGAACTTAAAAAGGCTGTTTCACTTGTGACCCAGAGCAAAATAGCAATCTTTAAAATTCTGAAATGGAGACCTAGCACTGATTCTCCTAAGAAAAACAGAAGAGAAGCAAAGCAAAACAAAATCTTGCCACCTCATTTAATGGCTCATCTTAGAAAGACTCTGATGTTTGTTTTCCAAAGGGGTTGATAAATGTGTTAGCTGGACCTATGTGGGTCAGTATGCACCATGGCAGAGGGGGGCTGCTGTTTGTCAGTTATCTGCCATTCTCCCAAAGCCATGGAAGGGCAAACCACGCATGGAATGGGTATGATTGCTGCTAGGTCCGACCCAGTGGGTCTGTCCCAGAGTGCGGTTTAGCCAATAGGCTATATTTTTGGTATTTGAACAAGACTACTGATAAACAGTAAGTGTTGGTATGACTGTCTAGGTAAGAGGAGCTCAGATTAGAAACTATGGGGATGTAAATCAACATCTTATTTGATCCTTTGACATAAAACTTCTATTGTGCTTTCAAGACTGAGAAACATGCTGTAGGGTGTAAAAAAAATAAATATTAGAGGCATGATGAGTTTCAGACTTGAGGATGTTTGCCTTGGCAGTGTTACTGGACTTGAACATTCATGAAGCTGTGTAGACGCAATAGGTACCATCTACAGCTCTTGTCACAGCACATGGCTTCCTGACTGAGAAAGAGAAGTGAGGCAATAACTTCAGTCCTATTGCCAGTTAAGTAGCCTTCCAAAGTTCACTAGTCACAAATACAGGCCTTAAGGACTTACATAGAGATGTGAGGAATATAAAATCATAAAATCAGAGAATGGTTAGAGTTGGAAGGGACCTTAGAGATCATCGAGTTCCAACCCCCTGCCATGGGCAGGGACACCTCCAAATAGACCAGGTTGCACAAAACCCCATCCAGCCTGGCCTGGAGCACTTCCAGGGTCTATCTTGTACCTACTCTGTCTTGGACACCTGGTGACACTTTTTAGTAGCTACAGAATCTTCAGTGTTGGGACCAGAGAAAGTGATGGGATAAGAAACACTCCCCCATTGAGAAGGAAGGAAAGAGATTTTCGTACTTATAAAGGTTCTGAGCATTAGGTCAAAAGACAGACTGTCCTTGAGGGTGTGCAAGACTGAGGGAACATGGGTTATGCTGGAGTTGGTATCTGCCTTGGCTCTATTCCACATGCTTTCTGCAATATGTGGAGTATGTCCTGGAAGCATAATCTTTCCTAGAGGAGAGTTCTGATTAGCTCGTCAGACTGACCTGCTCATCTTATTTGTCTCAGTTCACTAGGCATGCTGCTAAGCTCAGGCTTTTTGGATCTCTCTGAGTCATGGGGTGCTCTGGCACAGCAGATCTTCTAGGCTGGGAGTTAAAGAAGTGACAATGCTAGAGGCAAGTGATTTTCGAGAACCACAGACAAGAGGAGGAAATAAAGACTGAAAGTGGGTCACTACTGCTATATAATGGTGTTCAGATTTGATTTTGATCACAGCCTGTCACCAAATTGTGCCACATATAGCCTTGTTCCTCAGGGAACTATGGTACCAGAAGATCTTGCTGTGGGCAAGAGGAAGGAAACAGTGTTATTGTGGTTACCCATAAAACATTCAGCAAGACAGAATTTTATTGCAGTGACTGTTTTGCCTGGATGCAGACTGCAAGATTTGGACTGGAACAATAAAAGAATTTACTTACATTCGTGTAACAGGTCAGGAGTTGGGTCAGGACCAAGAACATGTGATGTGGCGTACCATCCTGTAATCATTAAACCATTTGTCACCCCTTGCTCCTGTATTTTTCAGGCTTTCAAAGGGCAAACACACCTTCAACAAAATCAGATGACAGAAAGCCCACCATGAACCTAGAAGCCTCTAACCAATGGTCTATGTTTGTACGGTCCCGTGCCTGTCTCCTCTTCAAAGTGTTCTCTGCCCTTCAGTGAACCCCTAGGTCTGTGTGATGTGATACTCTTCTTCATACCCACTCCTCCTTCCTAGGACACATATGTGGTAGAGATATTAAGAATAGTGAATTCTGAAATACCCTTATTTGTCTCCCAGTTGACAACAGAGTCATGCAGGGATGCTTACTTATTCAAAATACTTCTTATTCCAAATAAAAATGAAAATTCCCAAACTGGGGTGCTTGCTGGGGTGTAGGATTGGGTTGGTTTTTTTCTTACAGAGAGAAATTTTTGAAGAATTCTTGTTTGCCACAGTGCTTTGCTGATGTTTTGACCAATAGACTAAGGGAACACAGGGAAATGGGTAACTTTGGGAGGTTGTGGATTCACATGTTCAGAAAATGAAGCAGGAAGGCTAGAGAATACCTCTGGGGCATATTTCATGGGAAGATGCCAAGCCATGGAAGTAATATATTCCAGTGGAAACCTGTTTTGGCAAAGTATTCTGGTCAGGCTCATTTCAATACTACTTCTTCCAGGGATCTTGGGGTACAAATAAGACTCCACCATTGCTGGCTGATTGGAACATCATATCCACAGTGTTAGCTTGACTGGACAGCCCCACCAGCCCAGTGTGGAGAGACAAGATTTGTTTCCATCCCTTTTTTGTGTGTGGCTTGTATAGCTGACCAGGGCAACACCCTATGCCTGACACTGCTCTCCCACGTACTAGGAGGCTGGAGTGTCCTCAGCACCACAGTGCCCCAAGGATTCTTGAGCCATATCCCATCCAAATGCAGACTGGGCATCACTGTGTGGCTGCTGAGCCTGGCTGGGTGGTAGGACAAATCAATGCCACGCTGCAGCCTGCACCATGGACCATTTGCACCTCCCAGCAGCTGCATCAGCCTCTCTGTCAGGAGCAAGTGCTATTGTCTTCTTCAAGTTTTGAAGGCTTATCTTCACAAAAGTACAAGTAGACAGTTAATAACTGGAAACAGCTCAGAAGGATGATTGAAACATTTGTCTTCGTACCCAGGACATCCTGCCTAAACTTGTCTATTTCCCAAAAGGGTCTCTGCACCACACACAAGAAAACATTTTCTCTACTTCACAGATTTCAAAATTTGTCAGGTTAGAAGTATCGGGCTGGTGCTTATTATTAGGGATAGGAGTACAGACTTACCTGTATGTCTGTACAGACATACCACGTATACCATTTAACTTTATGGGACTCCTACTGTCAACATCATTCTCAGATCCCCCACCTGAGCTACCTTTTACTATAGCACATCATTTAAGCAAAATCCCAGTGTTGGGATTTCCCAGTTTTCACTTGTTGTCACTTGCAGTCTGACTCTAATTCGTGCTGTGCTCTATCCACAGCTGGTCACCACCACCCTATTCATTTCTGCTGCTTGCTGGCAAATGCTGCTCCACCCAACATCTGCCCTGTACGTGAGGGACCCTTTTTCTACCCACCTAATCTCAAAAAGCTGACCGCCATGCAATGAGAGAGAGGTGCATAGCATCCTCCTTGAGCACACCTCTCTTTCTCATCACTTCTGAAGTTTTCTAGCACATCCGGTCCACCTGCAGCTTGTGGTCTGGACCGGGCTTTCTGCCCAACATCCCAAGCTGGGGACTCCAGCAGCTCTCTGACAGTTCTGCCACCCTTCCCAGCCTCTCCATCATAAACCCATCCATGCGGTCTTGGCTTTCCCATACACGTTTCATGACACCTGGTCCACCTCCAGACTGAGAAGCTCTGAAGAAAAAGAGAAGTGAACGATCATTTGACTCTTTTTACACTTCACTGTATGTGACATCAAGTTTTGAGCTAAAGTTCAGTGTAGTTCCTGCATGGTATAGTCCAATTGCTCTCCCACTAATAATACTCACTAATTCAGCCCCAGGTGAGGTAAGCATCAGTTTCCAAAGGTGTGTTTATCACATGTGCTCTAAAATGAAAATGTAGTGATTATTCTCACCAGATACAAATTTATCATTTTAAATGTTGCTACCCTGAAAAATTTGCATAGCCATAAGAATTTTAATCATGAGAAAAAATCAATATTATGGTGTCCACAATCTTGGGTTAAATCCTACAGTGCTATAGGTAGAGACTCCCATTAACCTCAAACTGCAAATGTGACTTAATGAATTGAACACACATGGAGCAAGGCCCTCAGAAATTGGCCCTTTGGATATACTTTGTCTAATTATTTTCTAATTATCTAAAAGATTATCTAATACAATCTTTTTTTTCAAGCTTCTCATAAAGCAACCAAAGTTCATTATGCTACTATTAGCATTAGTATGACTTATTATCAATAATAATGTGTGTATTTTGGAGCCTAAAGTCAACTCATCTAGCTTAGTGATATATTAAAAAGACCCTTAGGGAAATTAGGTGACAAATAGAATTTTGCTGTGGGACCAAATTTTTCAGGGAAGTAGTGATTTTGAGTGACTCTTGTTGGGAAAAAGTTCAGAGCACTATCTAGTAAAAAAAAGGGCTGATTTAAGACACTGAATAATCTAATTACTACTTCAGAAAATATGAGTCTATTTCTTCCAAGAAGGGGGGACATAGATTCCACACTCACCTTTTCACTTAATCATAGGAACTTTATCTATGATTAAATAATCTTATAAGAATATTTCTTATGTAGGGGTGAAATTCCAGAGAACGATTCACTCACTAAAACCAAACAAAAACCCAAAACAAACCCCATAGCCATTTGCAAGGCTTCTGCTTTTAGTGGCATATCCATAGAATGAATCAGCATTAAAAAAGGAAGAAACTTGAGCTCCTTTCCTTCTTTTTTTTTCCCTTGTAAACCAATAATTTCAAATTATCCACTTTTTCAAAAAGCATCTACACATTAATTACCCAAGCAGTTAAAAATGACATAATCTCATTTTGTGACCAGGATGTGAAATCCAAATATCATCCGATTCAATCAGTAAATAACATTATGGTGCCTTGTGCTAGATATTGTGCTGTATCAAAAACTCACCAACTTTTTTTGCTTGTTTTTAAACACAAAAATATCTAAAAGAGAATGAGCATAAAGATTTGTTTTATATATTCATCAGACAGTTGAGACTGGTTTTATCAGAGACTGGGGAAAGAAAAAGGGATTTTTAATTCATCTTGGAATATAAAGTCTGTGTTGGGCAGTAAGTGTTGCAGGTGTAATATTTCACGTGCACATTTTTGACACGTTCACTCAGGTATTTTCACCTGCAGATCTGTATGGTGATATGGTTCTGTATGGACAGAAATGGAGTCTATTAAAGGCACAATGGAAAATTTATCCCTAAAATATTGATTACGTTCCTGGTTGTTAAATCATTATTAAAGCAGGTTGAAAACTCGTTTGCAGTCTCTTCTAATACTGCTAGTGTCACAAATGACATCACTTTTTAACAAGATGGATGTTTCCCTTGCTGGGCTCAGAAATGCCAAGTGGAATTAGCAACTTTAAAAAAAATGCATTTAGCTGTTTATTCATGGTGACAAGTGCTTCTCGCACTATACTTTCATGCTGCTGGCCTCCGTAATGTGGCTGCAGTTTTCTTTTAATTCGCAAGCTCAGGGCAGCTCCAAGGAAGCCAGGCAGAAGAAAGCTTGGCAGGGCACAGCCTGGTGAAGCATGTGGGGGGTTGAATTCCACCCTCCCCATCGCTCCAGTCCAGTGAGCCGTGTCCTTCTGAATGCTCCCTATGCTGTGGCCACCAGAATTACAATAAAAATATTTGCAAAATATTCTTCAGTTGTCTGGAGAAAGGGACTTCACGCAGAGAAGATGTCGGGCAGAAACCTTAAAGCCTTTAAAATACTCTAACACACTAATAGTTAGTGTGGGGTAAATACTCACATTCAGAAGCTTCTCTTCTGCTGTTAAGGAAGAAACAACAAATAGACACAAGTTTGCATGAGAGATGATTTGCTGAAATGGGATCAGATGGTCATATGTCCCTTCCAGACAATGGAATGAAGTGTCGTCCTGTTACTCCTCGGCAGTGGTGTCTCAACACCCCAACAGCCACATTTCTGTCATGGGCAAAGTGATTTATTCGGAAAATATTTTAGAATCTTTTAAAATCCTTTCTCTTCCTAAGGAACCAAAGTTGCCATCACAATGTCTGTTTCACCTTTAGCATTATTATTGTCTTTCATGACAATAAGTAAGTTGACCACAGCTCTAAAGAGGAGGATCCTCTAGTGCCGTGCCTGGCACCAGGCTGGTTTTGCTCTCCCTGCTCTGTAGGCAATTAGAAAGAGGTGCAGGCAATAATTTGTTATCTCCACTGATGAGCACAAGAGATATGTAATTCCTGTTGCTTGCCCCTGAGTAAACAAGTGGAGAGGGACAGAGAGGGCCCTCTAAGGAAAAATGTAGAATACAACACATACATAACATCCTGCTATTTGGTGTAAAGCACTATGAAATTCTGAAGAATAACAGGTGAAATACAAAAGGCTCCTCAGGGAATTATTCTGTATTCAAGACTCTTGTGATCCTTCGCTGCTGCCTGTTGGGCTGACTCTCCTTAACCAGCTCTGGCCTCAAAAGTGCCTTCCAATGTACTTGCAGCAGAAAAAGTGTTTGTAGGACATGGCAACCAGCTGTTAGTCAGGCATTTGTACTGCAGGCTCCCGCTCTGCCCCTGAAATGCACAAGGTTTTATAGGCCTACCTTGAAGTGATGTTTTCTTCTTCATTTGACCCTTAGTTTTTATTGTCCCAGCGAGTAACTGCAGCTCTGTTTAGTGTTCTGTGCTTTATCTAAGGTCTTGGGGAAGGAATCATAGGAAAAATGCAACAAAATTATCAAATAATATGAAAAAGAGCAGAAGCCAAATGAATACAAGCAAAGTGCTTTTAAGACGGACTTTTTCTCACGGCTGAGGACAAAGAGGTGAGAGACGATGCCTCGGAGCATGTATTGTTGCTCTTTATGTGTTGCAGTGGGAAATCAAATTTACCAGAACAGTAGGAAGGGTGGAAACAGTGAAACCCCAAGCAACATTAGTATATGCAGCTGAGCCACAGCACCCAAGAGACCAGAATCTGGGTCACAGCCCTGTCTTACCTTACAACATGATGAAATGGCCTCCGAGGAGCACAACCAGTGACCAAAAAGCAAAGAGAAGAGGAGTCTGGATTCCCAAAAGGCTCAGGAAGAGGACTGCAGTTTCTTTCTCTGTAGAGGGCATTTGAAACCTGAAGCAAAGCCCTAAAAGAGGAAAAGTGTGTCAGGAAGGGAACATCCAGACCCCTCTTGTCCCCAGGGTAACACATTTTTACCTATTTTTTTTTTCCCATGACATCACACGGCACAAAAACCGCCGCCTGGGTTTGTTGAATGTTTTCCATGTGGAGCCACGCAGTTTAATGAACCCCTGAGGGTAAATGACCTCCTGACTCTAACCTGGGATGGGAAGCAGTGTTGGAGCAGCAGCCTGTGGGCATAGCCAGGCTCTGAGGCTGGTCTTGGAACCCCTGCCCCATCTTGGCAGGTTGTAGCCCCTGCAGTGCCTGCTCCCTGCTACAACCACTGCTGCAGGGTAGAGGACAGAGTATGGGACACTTCAACAAGATCCTGTTGGCAACAGGTTGCACTCATCTCTGCCTGTCCTCCAGCCCCATACATGAAATTTCTTTTTTTCCAGTATACTCATCTACTTTTCATACCCATTTTATTTGCCAGCTCTCATGTTGCTAATTTTTTCTCTCTCTCTTTTTTTTTTAACTCACTGTTTTTTGGCTTTTTGGCATGTCTTGCATCAGGTATGAAGCTTTATGCCTTATCATATTTGTCTGTGTATCAAAGGTAACTGCATTTTGCCGAAGCATGAGCTAAGCCATATCTAACAATCTGCCTTTGTTACATTTAATTCAGCTTCCATTTCAGAATCAAGTGCCATAGGGCAGTTGAGTCTGTACAACGTTTAAGGACTGAGTAAGATACTACGTAATTTTCAAAGCAGATAAATGTCTGCACCTACTTTAAACTTTCAGAGGAAGCAGAATTGCTCAGCACATCTGGAAGAGGAAAGGTGTTGATGTTATAATAAAGACTCTGAAAGAGTCAGGATAATAGCTCTGACTAAGTAATTTTTAACTCATTAACACTTTCCTCCCTTACCAGTGCAGGAACACAGATTGCTGGGCACACACACCTCTTTGCCCCAGACAATCCCTAGATGAAAGCAACCAATGCCAATGGTCCTATACGTGTATTGTCACATAAGCTCAAAACTGCCCGATTCCTACAGTTCATCTTTAGAGCAATTTCAGTTAGCAACAATAAAACATCAGGTTTGCACAAGGCTGTCTGCCTCCCAAAGTTTGCCTGTTTTGTGCAAGGCATCCTCTGCTCCTGTTATCTCCTGACCTCAGGGTGACACAGTTCACAAGCTGCTCCTGCTGCAGTGCGGGAGAGGCTCTGTGATTTTCCAGCACAGTTTCCAGCTGAAGTTATTGCCAGAGCTCCATCTCCATTTCCCACAAGAGGTGTGAGACAACAGAGGAGTTTTTCATCAACCAGCCTGGGCTGCTGCCATCTCCTTGTGCTTCCCCATTGTACAAATCTTCGGGGTTCTCTCTGTGCTTTCCCAGGCCCATTTGGGAACCAGTTCCACACTTTTATCCTCTCTGATGCTCCTAAAATCAACTTCTTTCTTTGTGTTTTTTTCTGCTGTTGCAATTCCAAAAAGTTCTCATCTGCACCATGACTCCACTAAATATTTTGCTTTTCCCCTCTCCTGCCTTCCTCTTCACCTTAACCTCACGGAGGACACCATTGTACCTGTCACCTGCTCCTTTTCCCCTTTGGAGGCACCTTCAGGTCTCCTCACTTAGACACCTCCATTGGCTCTCTTACAACTAGTTCTTCAGGTTCCATTTCCTCCTAGGCCTTATTGGCATGCTTCTTCCTGAAGGAAATGTTAGTGCTTTTCTACTACCTGTGTATTCCTCCCATCTTGCTGCCCACCAGCTCGCTCAGCTCTGCCTACCCACTCCCTCCCATGCAGATCCACAGCTTTACCCATGGACTTCTTCACTCATTGTAGTAATATAATATACACCATATGCCTAACAGTCAACAAAGTCAGGACCTTTAAAAGAAGGATCCTGTTAGATTCTTTTCAGCTGCCTGCTCCTTGAGATGGGCTGTGTCTGCCTTTATGTTCCCAGACCACCGTATGTGCTGATAATGCACAGTCAGGGCGTTATGTGGCAAAATGTATTTCAAGTTTCCCACTGAAACTTTGTCCAGCTTTGTCTCACACCTAAGCCATACTGCATAAGCTGAGAGATTTGGGCATCACATATGTAATGTCAAAGGTGAGCCTGGAAGATAGCTGTGATTTTGGTTCAAACTTCCATTGAGGAATTCTGGACAAATTGTGATTGTTGCCCTCAGCAGGTGTAAATGGAAATCTCTGCCCAGGACAACTGTTAAGCAACTCATAACTTGTTCAGTTTGCCACACTGTGTGATCAGCTTCACAGGGTCTCTGCCCTCCAACTCAGCATTTGACAATAGTTCCACGCCTGTTTCTTCCTTTTCTACCAGCCTGATCCTCACAGAAGAACACAACAGCTCTGTTCTGTCCTGACAGTGGTGCTGGAAAGGGTTAATTTTGCACTGTCTATGATAGGGAGACTTCTGTGAAAACACTGCTGACATTTCATCTCTGGGATTTGTCATAAGACAAAATAAGATCATATTCACCAGTTTAAAGGCCCGGAAGAAGTGTCACTGGCATCTCTGCTTAGGGCTGCATTAGTTTCTGTGCTACAGATCTTGTTTTCAGAGATTAAGAACATCCACAGAAAGTTCTGTATGCACGGCTGAAGCTATTTAAGAACTGTGTTTTACAGGAAATATGAGGACAGACTAGAAAAATGCAAAGCACAACATGAGAGAGGACAATAACTGTCAAAAAGAATACATTAATGAAGCAGTCTCCTAGAAAAAGAAATGGTCTTCCTTAGGCCTAGATGGCAACTAAAAATGCCAAACCTATTGCCAAAGACAAGGTGGAGCTTTTTAGTCCCATATTCCCATTTACATCACTCCACCCAGACAGATGTCAAGGATTCAGGGTGGGGGTCTGAGGGGTGGGTGAATAGCTGGATCTAAAGAAGTATAGCTTTCTAATGCACTTTGCCTGGTTCTGTACCTGGATTTTCTAATGGAAATCTGCCTGGAAGTGAAACAGCTCCAGGCTGTGTTAGACTCTCTGGACACACTTTGCCATTTGTGCTGCACAACTAAAGAGAGATGGAGACAACTGCCCAGCAGCTCCTCTTGCGAGGTGCTGGGAAGAGGGGCTGTAAACTGAGGGCAAACCTTGCCCTAACAATTTTAATGGCTGGCATTTAAAGCACAATATGAATTTAAAGCAAACAATATGAGCTAAACCAATACAATATAATCTATGATTTGTCAGTGCTGTTGCTAGTTACTCTTTTTGTGCAACTACTGTAAAATGACAGCCAGCCCAGGCAAAGTTAATGCCAAAAGATGGGTTTGTGTTCTGAGCTCTGCTATGCCTGAGCTAATCTTCTGGGTAGGAAAAGCATAAATACTACAAGTATCCAAGAATAAGTAACGCTTGTAAGTTTTCGGCAAGGAGATAATGAGACAAGTTCACCAGTTGGCTCAGCCTTGCTGATCCAGACACGGTGATGGCTCCTGGCAGGAGCAAGGATGAGATGTAAGTGGCAGGTCACAACTTTTAAGCTAACAGATCAGAAATAGGGGAAACATCTGTGTTTCAGGTATCCAACCATCTGCCCCAAAATAACATAGGCTGTCCTGAGCCACTGAGAGGACTTGGCTCTCATTCTGTGTCCCCCCAGACTCCCTCCTGCACGTGGTGTCACCAGGGGGAAGGAGGGCTCATTCGAGGAAGTCATTAGGTCTTTTTTTTTCTGTTGATGAGCATTATGACCACTACTTGATCTTTGCTTTTGGGAACTAAACCTGAGGCCTGTAATCCTCACTAGGCAATAGTCTCAGGCTGTGGTGATTGAAATAGGTGCCTATAAATTGTTAAAATAAACTATTGAAGTCCATATACTGCCCAAGGTGTCCCAGGAGGGAGATATATCAGGATCTGACACTTTTGGCTCCAAGGAGAGTAATTTTGTCAGGCTTGTCTCATCAAGACACAAGTGAGACCCACCTGCTGGGGTTCACAGAGACATGCTGGCACTAGCCATGGTGGTGTGCACATCCACAGCAGTGGCTCAAGGAGTAGATCAGGAGTTGCACACCTATCTCATCTCACTTTGATCTTCGCTGTCTGCCATGAACCAGTGCTTCCCTGTCCTCCCAGCTTCGGTGCATGGTAATTCCTTAGCCTGTAGGTCCTGGTGCAGACATAGAACCTACACACCATAGGTAACCTCAGCACTAGAGGTGCAGCATACACCACTTTGCCAGGGAAGGAGCTCACCATCCTCAGCCAGCAGTGAGGCAGTGGGTGACACTGTGCCCAGATGTCACACATTCATGGTGGAAGCAGCACAAAGTCTTCACACAGCTGCGGTATCGCACCATCTTAGCAAGGAGGACCTCACAGGAGAGGATGTTGTGGGAAGAAGAAGGTCTATGGAGGCCTGGGCTGGGTTAGGAGCTCACAGAAGTTAATCTCTCAAAGAGTTGGTTCAGGTCTTGAGGTATTGAAAGGCTGTGTGACAGGAGAGAAGACAGGACTTTCTCTGTTCTGTGAGTTCAAACTTGGCCCATGGTGGCAGACATTAATTGCTATTTCTGCATGGTGGGTGTTTGTAACACTGCTTGGTGGGCTCAGGCCAGCCCTGACAGCCAGAAATCTGCAGGGAGATGAAATTGTCATTAAAACTCTCAGAGGCTGGAGGAGTCCCTGCTTGGGTGTTGGGAGGAGATGTATCCTGGGGCCTCACCTAGCCCTCTGAGGTGAGTGCAAGAGACATGCAGGGCTGTGCCAAGGCTCACATCACATCCATGGCAGCCAGAGGGACAAGTCCTTGATTAGACCAGGGAGAGATGTTTGCGCTACCATCATTTTGTTAAATTTCCCCAGTGCAACAACCAGCCAGTGCCTCACCCTCTAGGAAGGTGCCCTCATTTTAAAGCTACAAGGGGACCTCTTTTTCATGGGTATCAATGGCACTCGGGCACACAGAGACTGAACATAGATACGGGATGGTGATGGTGTGATGTGGGGAGGAAGGCACTCTGCAGAAATTACGTGCTTGGCTGATGTGGCTGCTGGGGCACATCTGCTTGGCAGATGAATGGGAAAACTTGTCCCAGTGTAAGATAGCTACACTTGGGAGGGTCAGGTGGGATGGCAAGAGGTGCCTCTTCTTTTGGGTCCTGATACCCTACTGCTGATAATATCATGGGTTAAAAAATGTGTTCCCAGTCAGTCTTGTCATTTAGGTAGAAGGAATGCATGTTGGTTAATTTTTATTCTTGGTATTTATGTTGACACAGTAACAAAGAGGACACAATAGGCTAGTGCAAGATGTCAGCCTTTACATTCATATGGCTTTGTCCTTAAACAGTAAAGGGTATTTTTTTTATCACTACTGAAACCTCAATATATAGAAAAAGACACCCTGAAATGGTCATTGCTATTTCAAATGAACGAGTGTTGGTATACCACATTGTCAAAAGGAATAATGCACAAAACCAGGGTGCTTGAAAGCTGAACTTCCCCACAGTTGTGGGATTTTATGCAGCTGAGAAACTGGTAGTGATAGGAAATAACTCCATGCGGTGTTTTACATGGGTATGTTTGAATTACACATACAACAAGAGCCTTCCATTGTTCACCTTGCTAGGCGAGTATATAATTTTCCTGCTGTCTTTTTCCCTCTTTTGTTCTTTTCAGCTATTTTGTGATTAACACTGTCTGGGGAAGAATTTCAGTATTTTCTCTGGTTTAGCAGGATGTGAGTGAGGTGGTGCTGCTGCATGAATCTTTTAAAAGCAGCCTAAGAAATATTTAAGACCTTAGTCTAGGAGGAACAGCTCTCCCAGGCATAATTTTTGGTGCTGGTTGCAGCAGGGAGCGTATGCTGTGAGGAAAGTATTATTTTTCTAAATGGAAGGTGTCAGATGGTCACGCAATGTGACTGCATGTTCGAGATCACTGCCTCCCATCTGCAATT
This sequence comes from Scolopax mira, assembly GCA_004320125.1. NCBI lineage: Eukaryota > Metazoa > Chordata > Aves > Charadriiformes > Scolopacidae > Scolopax > Scolopax mira. The sequence goes on from BJBW01006561.1 coordinate 98,061, forward strand.
TGTGACGTGTGAAAGATTCTGCCCAAATGTGCTCACCAACTGGAAACCCTCGGCACTTTTTTTTTCTTATCAGGAGAGACCAAGATAACCAATGGTTTTACAGATCAGGGATCCTATCAAATTAATATCATTCTAGGATAAAATCTGCTTTAAATACTACCACTAAACTCCAGCAAAGTTAACTAGTACATACAAGTTCATTCAACTGATTAAAAATCCCTACTAGTAAAACAAGAAAATATACATGGATATATATATTTTTTTTCAAGAAAAGTATTCTGCTCCTATCTTTTAACCATGGGCTTGGTATAAAACATGACAGTCTTTTCCAGCACTAATTAATGCCATCTAATTATAACACTTAGTAGGTTCATGCCAAGCATTAATATACTGGGGGTAGTTTCTCCTTGTCCAGCTTCCCGCTGGATCAAATGAGATGATTGCTTTTTGCATCTCTCTGTCGGTGAAATGGATGCCACTCTGTCTGGGGCAGAAGCTCAGCAAAGATCATTTGCCTCCAGAAGAGAATTCACAGCCTGCCAAGAGGGGAAGGTGCTCTGGACAGGGGCGTTTGGCAATGTCTCCCCTGCCCCCTGTCCCATGAGGAAAGTGCATCCAAGGGGTTATGAGCCCCTTGATGCTTGATGAGTCCAACCCCATCGGTGCCCATGGTGGGGGGCAGCTGATGGCTGTCCCTTGGAGTGCAGGCTGCCTACTGCAAGGTTCAGGGGCTGCATGGAACAGCGTAGCTAGAGTAGCCTGTTGTCAAGCTTCCTTGTTCAGACAGGACAGAAAATGGGGCTGTGAGGCAGTAGTCAGGCTACCTCAGCATCCCACCCAGCCACGTTACCCTCAGCTTTGCCATGGAGCCGTGTACGGTGACAAACCTGTGTGATTCTTACTTGCCACAGGGCTATGATGTGGCTCACCTAGTGCTTATAAATCCCTGAGTGCCCCAAACAGGAGTACTCAGTGAGTTCAGGGAATGGATATAAACCTCATCCAGCCACTGGAGCATCCCCCAGTGCTTTATAGTCTGAGCTGACAGCTACCAGAGGAGAACTCCTCTCCAGTGAGTTACTATTTTTGATGATCAATAAGTTCATTGCATTTAATTTCCCTCCTTGGCTTACCAGGAAGTAATACAGCAGGTATCTCTGCCAAGTCCCCAAAAAAGAGCAGATGTGCTCATGACTCAGCACTGGGTGCCTGTCCAAGGAGGGGCTGCTGACCAAGGCTGTGTGATGAACAGTGCTGTTACAGATGTGTCTGCAGCCGTTTGAGTGCAGCAGAGCTATCTGTAACCTCACTGTTGTGCACACAAAGTGGAACAGGAGAAGGTGAGACTTGTACAAGTTGATTAAAATCTTTCCAGGAAGACAGGAACTTGCCCACATGCCAAGGACCTAGTCAAGTTTATTAGCAACAGTTATTGGTACTGGGGTTAATTAGACTACCGGTACCTCTACAAACTACCATTATCATGTAGGCAGACTTCAGGGACCTTTTCTTAAAGAAAAGTCAGTGAACATAGTGCAAATGAAAAGCCTTTGAGTAACAGACCTTCATCTGCTGAACAGCTCTAGCAAAGGTAGTGACAATGCCTGGTCTGCATGGCCTCTCTAGTGGGCCACCACACCAGTCTGGGAAAGAGGGAAGATTTTGTCTCTTTTATGCAATCTCTCCACTAGGAGAAATGACAAGTACTATCTATAAGTGTAGGCATCTTTATTCAAGGACGAAAGGTCTGTTGGGTCAGGGAGAGCATGCTTCTGTGAAGTTGTAATAACCATTGAGATCTACTTGGTCTTGCTTGCCTTAGTTGAGATTTCTTCAGTGGTTCAGAGCCACATTCTATTGGCTAGAAACCTTCCTCACCAGCCTATATTACTGCGTGCTTTTGCCTACAATGTCCTTTAAATTAAACAGGTCTTCTCCATCCCCGTGTTTATATTTTTTCATGTCTCGTGGATTCACACAGCCAGAGGAAATATATCTCTTAAGAGGCTTTGTTTTTTACACACATGAATGCCTTCTGGTCTCCCGTGTGAAAGGATCTTCATTCCCCCGATAGCCTCTCACCCCTTCTTTGTACCTGCCCAGAGCATGCTCTTTTTTGGGGGATTTAATCACATCACTATTTCAGTTGATGCCTTTGCCTTGCACAGTGGTATGTGTGTTTCCCTATCTGTGCCACAGCTCTCTGATCTGCTGTGATCAGACAGCAGATCAGACAGGTTTCATGGCTTCAGCTCACTTTATTTTTTGTAGTCACTCCTTTGATGTACTAGTACAGGTTCTTCTCTTCCCAAGCCATATCTAATCAATAAATTACCAGTTTAGTATAAAATAAACACTACAACCCTAAAACTTTTCTAACGGAGAAAAGAGGAGAGCTTGCTACAGGCACTTCAAAATGAATCTGAAATACAACCAGTTTTATGAGATATTCAGGCATGTGGGGAGATTAAAACCTTACCGTATTTCTGTACACACCTTCCTGCACTTAGCTTGAAGATCACCTCACCCAAGCTTCCTTCTTGCTGTCAGTCCATGAGTACCAGAGCCCTGGACAGTTTGCAATTAGGAGAACTAGCAATACTATGGCTCCAAATGGAGGTTTCTGCCATGCTCAACTCTGTTTTCGCAAATCAATTCCTTACCCAAAGCCTTCCATCCATCATCTTTCCCTGCTTTTGTCCCATAGGAAGCAATGGCAGTTTTCTGACCATATTTATTCTTACTTTCCCCATAATTACTTTCTTTTCCCCCTCATCTCCCTGCTGTAGGAGACAGTTCACAGGTGGTGCTGATGATTTCTGTCCGGTAGCCATGGGTCTGCCAGAGTGTCCCTCAGAGTTGCTGAGTAGGAGGCTTGCTATAAATCACAAACATGCAGTAAATATGTTTTGTCAGAATTCAGTGGTAGGCAAGTCAAATAAAAAAAAGGAAAAATAGCCATTGTATTTCAGGGGCTACAGCCTGGTGAGACATTTTCCAACCATACTACACGTTTCTTTTAAAAAAAAATCTGAAACAAAACAGCAGAAGTTTTAAAAGCCCTAATGAAAAACCACAAGCAATAGCCCAATGCTAAGAGTCTGTCGCCTACTTTACCCCAAAACATGGTGAGCTGAACTGAGAAGTGACCAGAACATCCCCAAATGTTACGTGCGTAAGGCAGGAAGCTTGGTGGAGTTGGCTTTGAAGGAAGATTTTGTATTGTTCAGAGAGTCACCCAAGCATGGCGAGGCTGGAATTCCATCTGTTCAGCTCTGCTCAATGAACTGGGTCACTTTCAATGGTTCACTAAGTCCTGACTATCTAAAAAGTACAGTTATTATGCTTTTAAAATCTTGAGCTGCACAGCAAGATCACCTTACTGTTTTTTTTATCTCTTACCCTTGAGTTTAGCAACTTTGAAAGAGGGTTAAGTGTAGTACACAACCTAGAAGACAAGTCAAGTGTCATAGACAACATTTGGGTTTCTGGAGAAAATATGTGAGCAAGTCTGCTCATTAATAAACACCTTTGTGGCAGAACAGTCCTTGCCATGACTTTGTTTCCTGAAGAACTAATCTCTAAAGTTGGGAAAAGCTGACCTTCCAAGGCTGATCTTTGCTTTTTAGTCCTCATGAAGGTCTCTGCACTCTGGAGACTGATCTCTGGCTGCAGTAAAAGACAGCAAGTATTTGGCTGGCCTTTTTGCACAGTTGTTCCTGGGTATTGAAAGAACAGCTACAGGAGCATTGGAAAGACATAGAAAGATAATGTATTTGGAGGCCAAAAAACTAACTTGCTGAAGGGTGGGAAGAGGGATGAGGAAACAGCACTGCATAGTCCCTTGATATTCAAGCTCTCATGGGAGGAATATCAAAGCAACTAATCAGACCATGTCTGAGAATCAAGTCTTGAATGTTGTGTCCACATTTGTCTCAGGAAAAGAGAAGGAAATATATCTACCTTTGTCAAAATATGGATCTTCCTCTATCAACAGTAGGGCTTGAGAAGTTGATCTCTACTTCCCTTCTCATTCCTATATTTATTTATACTTTATTCTTTTGAACATCATACTGGGGCAAATTTACATTATTTTTTAAATATTATAACTCCTTTTTCCTCTGTAAAAAGAGGTTAGTAATATTTAGCTGCTTTCCAAACATTATTTATGCTGTTATAAAAAATATAATGTCATCAAAAGCAAGAGAGTTAAAGAAAGAGCACAACCCACCAACAAAACTATATGGACCTCTGAACAGAATCAACTGAAATCAGCACTTTAGAATTTAATGTGAAGAACACATTATGGAGCCTCCAATTAAAGACTTTTTCCCCCTAGATGGTCACATAAATAAATGAACCATTCAAAGTGAATCAGTTCACTGAGGAGCAGGAAAGTGCACGGCATCAGCTTTCTTAGCACCTCCTGACACGAGTACTGTAGCTTCCACCCCCTGACCTCCTCCATGCCCAAATCCCTCCTCTCTAGTCCTTTTGGGTCACTGATAGATAAGTACCCAGGTTGAAACTCCTTGAGGAGACGTTTAAGCTGCTAAGCACTAAGTGGACCTATTGAGTCACTGCAGACACTGTATATTTAAACTTCCTTCTTCCCACCTGGTAGATGAAATAGGTTCAAGCAGAACAGTGGTATCTCCCACCCAGGCATAGAAATGTTGGTGTAGAAGATGAAGACTCACATATTCAGAAGGAAGAGGAGGTCTGTTTGAAGTGGAGAGAGTCCTGGAGATACAGAAGGCAGATGGTGCAGTATGTTGATTTGGGTTTTTAATATACAGAAAAAAAATTCAGCCATTTTTATTGTGGAGGAAAAAATCCAGATTGCAAACTGTTAGAGATCTTGCAAGGCTTTTTTTTTTTTTTTTAATAAGAAGAAGGAAATCTTCATAATATTTCAAGGGCAATAAAACATGCATCTATGCCAGAATTATTTTTTATAAATCATATATTTTATATATTATATATAAATCATGTATTTTTTTATAAATCAAAATGACTGTAAGTATTATTCGCAGATTTTCTTACAAATCTTCATTCCGTTTCGTGACTGATTACATTCAACTTTCCCTCTTACTTTGTTGCATACCTTTCTTCATTCTCTGACCCACATAACCAAGAAAATAAAAAGAAATAAAAGAGTTTTTCAGTTAATTTGCAGTATAGCTCAAAAGCAAAACTTCGGACACATCCCAAGAAGTGACAGCTACATCTCTTGATTTTATTCTGTCTGCTCTGCTGTGTCTAAACTGACCTTGTGTCACGGCCCTACCATTTCATCCTTTTTCTTGGCTCTCTGGTTCTCCTGTGGTTGCTGGTGAGGAGATGAGCCCCGTGGTGCAGGATACTGCATCAGCCCATCAACCTGCTGTTTTGTCTTTCATTTAACAACTGCAGCAAGGATGGAAGGCTCAGGTCCGGTTAGTGAGCAGGCTGTCACAAATTTGTTCTAACCCAAGATCGGATGCCTTGCAAAGTAGTTTCTCCAATCCTTATTTAGGGATAGGTACATTATTTCTCTAATTGAAAAGGTGTAGGTTCTTTCCCTCCTTTTGGTTTTTGGGAGGGTGACATGATAAAAAGCTGACCCATCCCTTCTATCTGCTTATCTCGGGGATCATCCAAAATGACTCCCCAGCTGAACTCCAAGGTTCGGGCAATTAGAAAGGCAGAGGATCTTCAGAGCCGCACTAGGTAAGATACAGACCTAACTTATCTCCAAGGTAATGGAAAGCAAAAAATAAATAAATTAATGGGTGACAATAGGTCAGTTCCTGCAAGATGCTAAGTGTCATCAGTGCTCCTGACCCTCACGGCAGGTGACATTATACATTTCTCAGGAGGTTCCTACTGGAACAACAAGAGCATGTCTCATAATCATACTTCTACAGTGCTCATCCCTTCAGACGTCAGAGCTCTTACAATATTATCTCTCCACACCCACTATTATTGCCATTTCTGCTTCATAGAAGCAGGTGCATTGAAGTGTAGGGGGGAAAACAGCCACACTAGCAAGAGTGTGGGTTCATCAGCAGGGATTGGAGGTGGAATTCACACGGATGGTGCTTGACTTCTATCTTGAGGACACCTAAGGTCGAAAGAGGAGGCAATGAAGTCAGTTTGCATTTCAGAGATCTTAACAAGCGAGAATGGGATGTGCAGTGCCTCTGGCTGCAGATACCCTCATACTGCTCGGACACCAGCAACTGAGGCACTCAGAGAGGGAGGCACCTTTGAAAATAACATTGTGTAATTTACCCTCACTTTAGTCTGATTCTGCACTGTCTTGTACTTTGCTATTACTTATGTCTTTGTTCAATGAAACCAAACATGTACCCTGGCTTGGGAATGTCCTGAGTCTATAAGTAAAACTATGTAGAAAATGTTTCTGTGAATAAATAGCAACAAAACCTGTGATTTTAGTTCCTGGTTCTCTTACCAAATAGCTCTTTTATTTGACCTAGTGGCTATTATGAAATAGAATGAACTTCATGCCAGGTATGTTAAGATTTTTAAATTTTTTTTTAGGAAGAACCAGATGAGCAAAGGAATGGAAAGAAAAAAGCACTCAAAAGAGTATGAAGAAAAGCACTCGCATCAACTACAGCAATACTTGCTTCTGAGTCATTGGAAGCTCTAAAGGAAATGATCTCAAATACTTACGATCAAAGGTGTAGCACACAAGGATCAAGATAAAGTAACAATTGACAATACAAATCACAGGATAGCCAGTTCCTTAAACATCTTTCTATATATAAGACGTAAGGAAAAAATAGTTGTATTAGAGGAACAGCTTTCAATCTGATTGACATGTGCAGGAACTATCTGGCTGGCAGGACTGAAATGTCCTTGGAATTTTTTAGAAGCATGGATGACAACTTCATAACTTCAAAGAAAAACCCCTACAAAATCATGCCAGTTCTATCCAACATGGTGAAAGTTATAGGGGAATTCATCTAATAGAAGAAGAGAAAATTACGTCTGAAATAAAATCTGACAACTACTCAGGATTGTAAATTGGATGTGTATGTTAGGTGAAAATAGGATACAACTGGAATCCCCAACACATCTGTCTGGTGCTTTAGAAAAGGTGCATTTTACTCAGCCTGAAATATCTGAGTGACATAATTTAAGCAGAAAAATATGGGTGATAACTGTTAACTGCTAGAGAAATAGTTACCTCACCATATTCACAGAAGTCCAGAAAAATGGCTGTATGAGGTAAGAAAGCATGGAAATGTAACAGCTACAAATACCAAAACAAAAAGAAAAAGTTAAAAAAAATGAGATGCCAATAGCAATGAAACAACATTAAAAGCAGAAAAATACAGAAAACTGAATATTAAAGCTAGTGCACACAGAGGAAATTTACAGCTAAAGGAGTTAAAAATAAAATAAAATAAAAATCTTTTTAGAATTAGAAGAATAAAAAGAGTCCAAACTGAAGGATGTTTTTAAAGAATGAGATGAAAATATTGAAATAAACATTTATAATATAAAAAGGAAGGAAGAATTCAAGAAATCTCTCTTTTTTTCATTTGGGGAAAAAAGTAGATCTATATTCCTATGATGTGAAACTGCTGCTGTACTATTTCCCAGGATTCCCAACAGTATGTAAGGCTGATGGTAGACAGCTATTACGAAAGTTAGATGTTTGAAATCATCAGATGTTTGAAATCATCAGATGTTTTGTTTAGAGCTAGCCAAGGACCTCTTTAGATTGTTAGCACTGATTTTCAAGAATTTTTGAAATAATCCAGGTGTTGCAGAGAAGGAACAGACAGGCAGCATTGTGGCAGTGTTTAAAGGAGAGTAAATAGTATGACCCCATTAGCTCCAGGCCACTCAGTCTGATGTCAGTCCACAGTTTTGAAATGGGAGCATTGACAGAGGATTTGATTAATAGACAGTGTAGTGTAATTAGTAACAATTAACATGTTTTTATAGAAAACAGTTCTTGTAAAACTAACTTCCTAACATTTTTATGAGATTATTAATTTAGTTGATGATTACATTGATGTACTACGCTTCAATTTTTGTAAAAGTATATGACCTAGTACTTCAAAGTATTTTGATTAACACACTACAGCAATACAAACCCGATGTGGCACACGTTAAATGCATTAAACTTGTTACAAGATATGTCTGAAAATGTAATTATAAGGAACACTGACTGTGTTTGTTGCTAGTGGGGTTCTGCAGGGATTGGTTCTTGGCTGTGTATCATTTAACATTATCAATGACATGGAAGAAAACATAAAATCATTACGATAAAGTTTGCAGATGACGTCACATTTGGGGCCACGTTAAATAATGACCTGGAGAGATCTCTGCTGCAGGAGGGGCTGATGGCTAGAACAATGGGCACAAACAGACAGTATAATTTCAGTAAAGCTGAATGTGCGGCATCTGGGGGAAAATACTTGACAGAGAGGACACATCTTTGTAACGGAAGCAGTGAAGAAAATGGGAATTGTGATGATTGGTCAACTGGGTATGAACCCGATGGGCTCTGAGCATATAGACAGGAGACTGTGCAGTGACAGAGGGATTGGGTTTTCTCAGCCATAATGCTGTCAAAAAAGTCCTTTGTCCTGTTTATGTGCCCACGAGTCAGACAGGTTGATACCAAGCTCTAGGTGGAACATGGAAGAGTGGTGAAGATAATTATGTTAGAATTATATGAGAAAACAGGCCTTAATGAAAAAAAGGTCTATCTACTTGCCCTGTCAGGAAGGAAGACAAAGATGTTGCTGAATGATGGAAAGTTGATGTTAGATTAATCTAGTCATAAATGCAACAGCTGCTGGGGCTGAAGCTGAAACTTTAACATTCATAAAACTCTGTATGAATGAATTTGGTCAGTATGTCCCAAATAAAAAAAAAAACATTTTTTTTCTGTCTTCTTGACGTGAGTACTGTTGATTTTGCTGTTTAGAGCCATAGAACTAGAGCTACAGGTAAAACATTCAGGAATTGAAGACTTAACAAGTCTACTAACAAGTCCATTATTTCCATTTCCTAAACAGGCTACTGTAGATCTTACTCTGCCTGGAGCTGGATAAAAACAGCCAGTTAATGTACTAAAGGTCAAAATTTCAGAAGTGCTCTACAAATGCATTACAACCAACTATTAATAATTCTCTCCTTTTTTTAAGGGGTCTGGTCATGTCCAAGGGAATGCCAGCTACATTTTTCTTAATGTATGAGCACAAGTTACACATAACAACCTAACAACACAATACTGCCTCTTTAATGCTAATCTATTCCTTGCAATCTACTAGATACATGTAGAATCATTGGTGTGTATCAAGAGAGCAAAATCAGATTCTGAAAATATCTGAAAGGATGCACTAGAGTGTACATAATAATGTATTTTAATCTGCCAGGCCTTAAAATTAATCATGAATTCCCACAGAGATTTTAATAATTTTGAGATGATGTTTTTTTTCATATAGTGATATTCTTGGACAGAGTTCTTGAAATGCTACATGAAAATGGGTGGGGGAGGGAAAAATGGGGGCCATTTTTCAATTACCAGGTTAGCTAAGACACAAATACAAGAGATACTGTTTAATTGGTTGTTTTATTCTTTTCCTTCCACCTAATAGATAATCAGTAAGGTACCTCAAACACAAACTTTTATCACATCATAAAGTTGGCATACAGCCTAAAGTTTATCTCTTTGGGTATACACTTAAGGGAACAACTCTCATTAGCAAATGCACGCACTGGAGGACCGGAAACTTCCTGGAGAAGTTTGCAAGCCCCAGTGTTTGAGCGATGAGGTTAATGGGGGCTCCACGCTCTGGAGCTTCCTCTCAAGTCATTATGAGGCATAGACCCTAAAACACACCTTTATGATTTGACCTTAACTTTTGTCCTGAACTCTTTTGTCTCTTTGTGGAAATCAATATGCAGTGGTTTCTCATAGTTTCCAGTCACATAGGGCCCTATAATTTTGTTCCAAATACCCGCATCTCCTGCTATTAATTATAATTTACCAGACCCACCTACCACAGTCACAACAGAAACATTTCAATTCCACTAAACGAGAGCTATTTTATTTTTCGTTAAATGCTCTGTCTTTCACGTGTGGCCATGCATAAAGTACGGTAAAGAGCATCGGTATTGCAGAAGGTCTATGATCTTCAGGGCCAAAACAAAGGTATTATTTCAAAACATGCTTCTGGTTTCACTAAACCAAGGTATTTTTAATACATGTGGAATTAAGCCAAGAGGTAAACGGCTACCGCACACCCCTGTTACTGTTTTTTTGGGGAGACATTCATGTCATAAGGGACCAAGCATGATGAGCAAAATACACTTAATTCCATCAAAAAAAAACCCTTGTAATTTTTTTAATTAAAGAGTATTACTTATGTTCCACCATTTATATGAATTTTGCACAGCTGTTTGCACTAATATGCGTTAAAATGGATAATTACCACAGAAATCATGATATGATACAACACTCTTGCTCCATTTTAAATATATAGCCCTGCTTTTATCTCTCTCTCTCTCTTACCCACTGACACACCTGGTTTTATGCTATTTCCTTGCTTATTTGTTCCTTCCTACTAGTTGGTGCCAAAACATATTTCAGACACCAAATATTTGACACATTTCTGGGTCTTGTGTTAACAGCTTCTGGACTATGTTTTGTTTCCCTGTTTTAATGCTTAGGAGAAGCAAGAGGCAAACGGAATAGTGATGTTTATGATGAGAGGGTAGATGAAGGGGTCGAGGAAAGCTGGGAATAGCTGAAGTGTGTCTGACACAGCAGTTTCTCTTCTGTATCACTATTTTATTTTTATGAGGCTGCAGCAAATTGATAGCTTCTGATACCATAGTCAATAAAACGTTGTGTAAATTCCAGCGATGGGCTGGAAAAAGATTGAATTAAAAGGGAGGTATTGGGTCACATCCATATTTCAAGTCATTTCTGTGCTGCCTTATCCCAGTACCTGGGGGAAGCAGTATCTTCACAACTAACCACCCAATTAGTACCTGCTGAGCACCCGATGCTTGATTTTCTTCTAACTGCCACCCTCTTTCTATGCAAACCAATTTTCTAACAGTTTCCATTTTATCCCTTAGAAGAACTTTTTGTTTTCCAGAAAGTTTGGACAAGTCAGAAAAAGCAGTTTTAGAAAGAAAATTTTTCTGAAACCTTCCCAGTCCTGGAAAATGTTTTTTGTAAGCATGATGTGGTAGTTTGCTTGTAGTTGTATTGCTGCTTTTACTGGGATGAAGTTTTCTATAGGATTGCAGGCTAATTCAGGTCAGAAGGGACCTCAGCAGGTCTGTAGTCCAACTTTATTCTCCAGCCAGGCTCAGCCAAGAGCTCAGATTTGGTGCTTGGGGATTTCTCTGGTCAGGTCTTGTGAAGGGTGCAGGTCTTGTCCAAGGGTGAAGGCTGCAAAACTGAATTTCACAGAATTTTTAGAGTTGGAAGGGACCATAGAGATCATCTAGTCCAACTCCCCTGCTGAAGCAGGATTGCCCAGAGCTAGAGCATGTTACTCAGGACTGCATCCAGACATCCTCCCTGGGCAGCCTGTGCCACTGCCTCACGTTGTTCCTGGGGAAATTTTTCACCCTATAGCAATGTGTCTTACTTTCTACTTGTGCCTGTTGTCTCTCATTTGCTCATTATGCACAAAGAGACCAGCTCCATCTTCTTGATGACGTCCCATAGGTGCTGGAGGGCTGCTGTTAGGTGCCCCTGAAGCTGTCCCATCTCCAGACTGAGCAAGCCTTACTCCACTTGCCCCCTCTCCTTACAGGACAAGTGCTCCAGCCCCTGGTGGCCTCCACTGAGCTTGCTCCAGTTTGATGATGTCTTTCCTGTACTGGGGAGCCCGGTATTGGGGAACAAGCAAGTATAAGTTGGATGTTTTCACCAGCATATGAAAAAGTGAAAAATTTGAAGGATGACAAGTGCCTGTGTAACACAGTGACCTGCTGCGCAGCTGGGCACACTTTACTACTTTGGGGCAGGAGGGAGAAGAGCAGAAGTGCCCTATGATGCCATGATCATTTTCCCCTTGTTTTGCCAGAGGTTTACAGCCTCCTTAGTTTATCCCATTGCCAAGAGCTCTGTCCATCTTGTCCATCATCAAGATATCATCAGATTTCGCTAATCTAAACCATCCGTTGCCGCTGCACAGAGACCGAGGAGATCTCCACGGTACAACTTCAGCCATGTCTGCACTGGTGATTAAATCAGAGCCAGTGTGTTGGCTCAAGCATTACCCACTCCTGTCCACACTCTTTCATCAACCCCTGGAATGAGGGCAGTGCCAGCGAGTGCTCTCCCAGGCAGTCCCCCAGCGCAGCTTGAGGTGGTGTCACAAGCCAGAGGCCATTCCTGTACAGCCACACTGTCCTGGGTGGACAAGAGAGAGGAGAGAGCCCAGGTGTGCAGATACAAGTTGTGCCATGCGAGGTGGCTGTGGGACTGGAGAGCAACCCATGGCCTGTTTTATTCAGGACACAGATTTTGCATTCTTCCTGAGTCCTAGCAGCCTTCTTCATGTTGTCCCACACAATCTCTCCTCAGCCTCATATTATCATAAACCCACCCTATCCCTTACTTGCATCAAGTTCAGCTGTAAGAAATGTGACCAGAGCAAATAATGTAGAGTTGAGCTTCAGGTGAACTACAGAATTCAGCTGTTACTTGGTGCTCTCAAACGCTCTTGGGCCATTCACCACCTTGAGCCCTAATCTCTGCCATCTCTAAATTCTCCACAATCTCTAAAAACCTCCAGTGAGAGGGTCACTCACACTGGCTTACCAGAGATTTGGCAGCATAGGAAAATTGCTGGAGTACAAAGACATGCTCCTGAATCCTCAGCTGGCCTGAGTGCTGGAGTGATGAGCTGGCCATGGGTGATGAGGTTTTTTTTCCTTCAAATCATGTAGAATTGAATACACCCAGTTAACAAATCAAAACAAAACAAATCCACCCCAAAACCCAACCCCACATCTTTGCCCTTGAGGACTATACTATATAATTCCAGAGGTGACTTTTCTGCAATCTACCTGGCCACACTGTAAGCCTACTACTGCTATCTATTTTTTTTGTACTTTTGTAAGAAAATGAAGAAGAGCAACAAAAATCTTAGAAAGACTAAGATGGAGGTTGTAGACTTTTTGTGTTTATTCAATTCTATATGATTTGGAGAAAAAAAAAATGCATCCTTCAGCTGATTTATAAAAAGACTTGATGTTCATAATTACATTAACTTGATAGACTACAATGAGAGTGAAATATATTTAGAACTTCCCGTATAAGTGATGCTCCACATAATGCTAAAATATGGTTTACACTTTTTGCAGCACCTTTTATGGAGAAGGACTCCAAAAAAAAAGCATTTACAAATACAGAGAAACGGGAATAAATATGACTCCACTTACCATTGAAATGCAACCTGGAGCCAGAGGTTCCAGTATTCACCAGTGCACAACAGAAGAGGAGTTTATGACAGAGCATAAAGAAAAATTTTGCACCTATCGGAAACTGCAAGGGGAATTTATGTAAGTGAAATGAAATGCCCTAACTCAGCATCTGAAAGGACATCCTGCTTATGTACTTTTTGTCCTGGAAAAATGTCTTATTTCTGACTCTTCGCACTCAGCCTTCTAGACCATGCTGACTCACCATGAGCAGTGGAATTTGGAGAAGATAATACAGGTGAAACCAATGGGATTCAATAGAAATTACTCTGAATAACAGATGGCATTTACTAGAGAATTATTTGAATTCTGGATAACTGAAAAGCTAACTTATTGAACCAAGAAGCATATATATTGCACACTTCTTTTAGTATGACATAGGGGGATGTAAACACTCTGTGGAAAGAAACATCACTATGTCAGTTTCTTCCAGGAGAGGAACATTAAGAAACCCATATAATATATATATAAAAAACATATATTTTATATTATATATTATATATTATATATATAATATAACTAAATGGCAACTAGAGTGGAGGGACTGTGGTACCCCAGACGCTGCAATGTGGTGGCTGGCAGTGAACCCACTGTGAAATAATTGAAATATGTCTGTAAGAAGACAAACTGTAACCACTGTGCAATCATTCTTGAGAACTAAGCAATTTTTTAAATAACAACTATGAGTAGCATTTATGATTCTTTTACTAATGCATGTTTAGTAATTACAGTCTTTGAAATTAATGTGATATTTACTGAATTGCTAACATTTTGTCCTTTTAATTAAATACCTCCTTAACCAAGGCAAAGTTGATTCCAACATATCCAAATGAAGCAACGTAGCACTGTGCAACTCACCAAAAAAAGGTAGGTGTCTATTAGAGAACTCGGGTATCTAAAACTATCAGACTGATTGCTTTTGCATCTTCTATGGATGCTGTGCAGCTATTGCCAAGAAAAAGGCAAGTATAAAAAACATCAGAAAAAAAACCCAGATAGAGTGATGGTGAGAGAAGAAGAAGACACCTTCAGTGTCGCATTACATAGTTTTGTATGTTATAATAGAGAACATCCATTTTATTTCTCCTTTTCATCCCTCTTTTCTCAAACTTCTGCTCTTTCTCACAGGGAGATGTTAGCTCAGCAGCAGACTGTAGAAAGCCAAGGTGGCACACTGCTGAGGGAGCTGGAAGCAGCAGTCATATCCATCCCAGCATTTAAATCCATGGATAAAAGCAAGATAGTAAGTGTCAAGAAGGGATAGGACATCATCTCAACAAGCTCCCCAGGGGATGTGCCCATGGGGTGGCATTGCTGCTGATTGGATGGACAGGCAGACCACCGCAAGGGTTGGAACCCTCAGTGCTGCTGAGGGTAGTGTTTTCCTGGAGCAGGGCAGAGATGGTCCTCCTGTTGCACTTTGTGGCCCCCACAGCACTTGTCCCTCCTGGAGGGTTTGTGCAGAGATTTTGTTGGGAACACAAAGCCCCGTAGACCACCTGGTGAGCTGCAAGGTGTCCACCAAGTGGTGAAGAATCAGGACTTCCCTGCGCTGCTTCTGGCTATGTGTGAGCGTCTCCCAGCAGTGGGTCCCATGGGGACTCCAGCTGTGTGCCATGACTCACAGGAAGAGGCTGGCTGAGATGCTAGCAGACCCTCTCCCTGCTGGCAGCCAGCCCACGAAAGGACAGGGGCTCTCCCAAGCCCCATGCAACGCGACATGTTGTTTTATGTCTTTCAGCCTCGTAAGTGTGTGCAGGGCCTTTGCTGAACCCAGAGGGAAACACAAGGAGCCGCAGCCTCCAAGCGGCACCTGAGACTTATGAGAGCAAAGTCATACATGACCAGAATGAGAGCTTTTGCTGCTGAGATGGTACACAAGCAAACATGGTATTTCTTTGGTCCTTTACATGGGTGGGTCAACTTGGCACGGCAGTGCTTCCCTCCTGTCTGCCAGCGGTCAAGCCCAGCTTGGCTTTTCCTGAGGAAAAGGAGGGAAAGACCCTTCCTCACATTCTTGTCAGGCAGATAAGAGCCACAAATAAATGGCAGTTTGTTCTTTTCTTCCTCTCCCCTTAGATTTTTTCCTGCAGTGTGTTAATAGGGGGAGCAGATGATCAGCATAGGATGGTTTCCAGGCTAATTATCAGGAAAGTGAAGAGCTCGGCCCAAGCTCCACTACACCAGGTCCTGCTGCCACCATCACTGCTGCCCAAAGAAGAGTGCCTAGTCCTAGTAGTGCCCTAGCCTCAGTGATACATCCACAGCAAAGGGGCTGGGGCATTGGTGCCAGGTGGGAAGGTCCTGGAGCTACAGGAGAGGAGCAAGGTGCTTTCCTGGCATGATGCTGCTGTGCATGGGGGTGCCAAGAGACAAATAGCATCGGGTGTTCACAGGCTCTCTGAAGCTCACCGCAGGCACAGCCACACACGTCTCAGTGCACAGACAGAGATACGTCCTGAAACTCGGGGAAATGCACATTGTCTTTTGCTTGGTGCCTTTGGTTGGCTGGGAGCCGAGGCTGGAGAGAGCTCTCCTCTCTCGGTGAAAGCTCTCCTGCAGCTGCCTGTCCTTAATGTGGAGAAAAGGACACCAAGCATGTGCTCTCTCCTCCCAAATTCTTTGCTGGGGGGTGTCTTCGGAGAGACATGGCTCCTTGCTGTGTACTGTGTTGCCCCTCCATCTTGGCAAGGGTTTCAGCCTGTGCTTGAAACAGAAGAAGTGGAAAGCAACAGAAACACAAGTTCTTGTAGCTTCGCTTGTGCGTGCTGGCAGATACCTCCAACGCGTCGAACCTCTGCCCTGAATAAGCCCCTAGACTGACTGTTCCTTGGCCTTTCCAGCAATTTTCTAATCTGTGCTTTTTCAGAGGAGTTACTGCATTACTGAGGCCATCCCAAGGGTAATCAGGGTCACTCTCAGGTGCATCCCTTCTCTTCTCCAGGATTTTACTTTTCCCTGTGGCATTTGATTCTTCCATCCTTACTCTGAGAGCAAGGGATCTGCATCTTGTCTAACCTTGTAACTATTTGTAGCACCTTCTACAGATTGGACAAATCTCATTAATTACTTAGGACTCTCAGAAATTTAAAATTTATGATAAAATTTTAAAAAATTATAATGCATAGACAGTTCAGTTAGTGCAGTTTTATTATAGAACTGTATTCTTCATTCAAATCGCAATAAAATGTTTTCTAATAATTTCTCTCAGTAACTTTCCTAATCTTTTTAATCACCACCCATGGAATGAGCAAACTAACATATTTCAAAACCTGAGTATTCTCTGAAGACATCTCTAAAGACATTCCCTGATATCACCTACTTTAAAGTATTAATTTGAGGTCATAACCTAATATTATTTGTGTCTTAGTTAAATCAGTCTTTAGTGATATTTTTTTTTCCAAAACTTTGAAAGTGACCTGCAATTATTATGGAGAAATGTTGAGTATCTATAGGAGATGATCTTTATAAAAATTATTTTAAGGATGAAAACACTTTTTGATTTATTTTTACATATACTGTCCTGATAATGATGATCCAGTCAGTCAAAGCACCCTTTGTCTGTGATAGTAGCAGCACCACGATCATTTTGGTGTAGCCATAAAGCAGTTACTGACTTTTAAAATTACTGAATGTCGGTAATGACTTCAGCACTTATGGTTTGAAGGACTACTTTTGATCTGAGAGAACTGAAGTCCAGGACTGAAATTACAGGATTTTTATGCAACAACGTGATTTCTACCATAATCCTGACTCTGCAAACCTGTAAGTATGTGCTGAGCTGTAAATCCACAAGTGTCATTGTCTTTAATGTGGTATTTGTGTGCCTAAAAATCAATCATGTATACACATGCAGAATTGGAATCACAATAACAGAAAACAGATGCAATGATTAATTGCCCAATTGAAAGTTGTTCACAAATAATGTGTCTGACAACTCTATAAATCCATTGAAATCTGTGTTAACAATAAATGATCAAAGCCTAATGCTAAGAGTATAGCCTAATTGGTAGGACAGGAAGTGATAAATTCAATAGGTGTTAATGAAGACTACATTTAGACGTTGGGCAAACCTTTCTGGAAAGAAGAGCAGTGAAGCACAGCCACAATTGTTCAGGAAATTATGGATTTGCCAGGACAGGGGAATTGTAAAGAAGAGGTCAGGGAAATTTTCCAGATTTTTTTCTGTTTTCACTCTTTCTGCTCTTGTGGCAGAGCAGACAAGGAAATCTCTGGAGCTCTTCTACCTGTCACGCTGGTAAGTTACTAGTATGGAATCCTGCCAAATCATGCTTTTACGTTATTAAATCTGGACAAATTTAGGAGCATATCCACAGATTGCCCAGGTCAGATGTGAAGCAGACAAAGCACACAGCTCCACTCCTGGAGACCTGGGCTGAAAGTACAACACAATGTTTATACCAGCTTTGTTAAGGAGGACAGACAATGTCTGATCCAGTATAAAATTGGAGCAATATGTAAGCACCTGTTCCTTCAGGATCTAGATGATGTCAAACCTGTGAACAATTTGAAGCAACTGAATGAGCTTGTGCTGGTTTAAGTGCTTTGTGTCATAATGGGTGTGATGCAGTTCCAAATATTTTGGAACCAGATGTAAAACTGCCTCTTCAGCATAAACAGACACCATAACACATTGGAGAAGTGAAATATCTCTTAGTCCTTTGACAATGATTCCTTACAACATGCCAGAGGCTGCATGAGAAGCTACTTGGTACCATATTTAATCCCAAGAAGGGCTACCAAGAATGAGCTGTAGAATAGTTTCTACACCTTAGAGACTATTTACTCTGAACATATAAGCTGGTCTAAGTACTACTTACCTACTAATTTCTTTAACTCATTATCACTACAACAATAGTGAATGACAGATCTTCCACTAATACCCTGCCTGTTCAAGGCTCAGTTCAAGGCTAAGGTGACAAAACCAGTAATCTTATTTTTCCACTTCAAAAGTATCCCTACTTTCTCTGGTTTTGATCTACACCATCATCATTCTGTCAGTCACTATGACCTGGGTTCAACTTTGACCTTGCTCATCATAGTTGTGCCAATGCCACATCTAAACCTCTATCTAAGTTCTCAAGATTTCTACCCTCCAAACCAAACCACTATGTCCTAGATGTCCTTGACCCTGGTGAGATGTTGACTACTCCCTGGCCCATGCGAGCAGTTCCTCCTGCACAGGTGCTACATCTGAGCAAGGACTTCCTTACTTTGTCCATTATTGTTCTTCAAGCTTGGGAAGAGTGTTATACAAACATAGAATCATAGAATAGAATCATAGAATTGTTTGAGTTGGAAGAGACCTTAAAGATCATCAAGTTCCACCCCCCCTGCCATAGGCAGGGAAACCTCCCATTAGACCAGGTTGCTCAAAGCCCCATCCAGCCTGGCCTTGAACACTTCCAGGGATGGGACATCCACGACTTCCCTCAGCAACCTGTTCCAGTGTCTCACCACCCTCACTGTAAAGAATTTCTTTCTGGTATCTAATCCAAATTTCCCCTCTTCCAATTTAAAACCTTTGCCCCTTGTCCTGTCACTACACATCAGTGGATCCAATTCTTTGTTGTCTTGTGCTTTCTCTTTTCCCCTCAAGTACCTATAAAAATTAGCACCAATTCTGTGGCTGCTCTGCTGAGAGCTCTGCTTTGCCTCTACCTGAAAGTCCCCCACTATGTAGTCCCTGACTAAGTCCCCCCGCTATGTAGCCCACTTGCAGGCTATCTGGGCTGCGATTGACTCGTAGCTCTGTGTTGGTACAGGAACTAACATAGTGGATTCAGGACTTACATAGCCTGTAGGGCTGACAGCACTGCAACAAATTGACAGCGATGTCTGAAGACAGTAGCAGTGTATACATTTGCAATGTAATGTCTTCGACATTGCCATCTGGATCATCTTAAGGTTTAATATGCTGTAAAAGTGCTCTGCAAGAGCAAATTTTAGCAAGAACAAAAATTGTTTTGTGACATAAGTTAAAAATTTCTGGAAACTGGGAAAAGGAGATGTTGAACAACTACCGCTACTACCTGCTTTGACAACTTTTTTGTTCTCTTTCCAGAGAAATTGTGATGTGATGAAAGAACTGAAGGCATCGCCAAGCAGGTTTGTATGGTGTTTCTGGCTGTGCTTTGCGCAGTGGTCCCTCTTAATGATACCGTAATTTGCTGATATGGTATTTTGGATATTCGTGTCTGCACACAGATTTCACAGTCCAATTACCCCAGGAGCCAGAACACTATTTAAATAGGAACATGAGCTCTGAATTTTTTTTCTTCTTAAGTTTATTGAAGTTCTTCAAATCGTTAATAATTTTGTAAGGAATGGAGCACAAAGAATTTCTCTCCCTCTAGTCGGAGATGTGCCAGATTGCTGTTTATCTGTGATCTTCCCAGCAATCTATGAAATTTGAAGCCTGGAGTGATGCATATTTAGGTCTTGGAATCAGAAATTTCAGTTTAATGCCACTTTCTCATCAAGTGTAGAGTATGGTGTACATCTCCAGATGGCCTATACAAATGCTCTGCCGTACTTCACTCACTTTTTGAATGTCAAGCATCTCTGGGATTCAGTACATCACCAATTAGCATCTTATATCCATTTGACAGAAATGATTCCTCATTATTTCATACATTTCTTCTTTAATAATATTTGCACACCGAATTACTCTTCTGATAAGAGAACAGGAGATAACTGTAAGATCAGGGACTCTTTGTAAAACATTTTTCTTCTGTGCTGTCCTGAGTTGTTCACTGGTTTAAGCTGTTGGCCGTCTCTGGGCTGAAGCTCCATCAGGGAAGGACAGTCACCTTTCAGTCTTACACAGCACTGAACAACAACTAGGCATTTTTTTCTTATGGTACTGCAGCAGGACATACACCAGTTGCACGTGGACCCACACCCGGATCCTCTGACCGAGGAAGCACAGGGTTCAAGAAGCTGCACCTCCACTCAAAACTGCTCCCAAGCCCCCTTCTCTCATCAATTTCTTCTCTGAAATCCACATTTATCCACAGCCCCTAAAACAGTTACAGCTGCCATCACCAACCAGGCTGTTCTGAAATACATCTTTGTAGGTGTTTGAAGTGCTGATGTGACGTGCCTTACACCAGCCAACTTTGCCCATAGTATACGTGTGGCCTCCACACACCCCTTAAAGTATGCGTGTGCACCTCCCAGCATGGGGCCTGATGAAAGAAGCACGAATATAGACAAAACTAAGCATATCTGACTCTTGATATTGTGATGCTAGTGTCTTTCAGCTGCATGTGACAGAAACCAGCTTTTGTTCAGAAACCCAAGCTGCTCATGTGACAGCCTGACTCCAGGAATGAGTGCTTTAAGGGAAAATCCATGAGTAAGATTTGCTACAGAGCTGGCAACGTTGGTGGCATTGCAGTCCAAATCCTCCTTATGTGGGCAAGC
The DNA here is from genome assembly GCA_004320125.1 of Scolopax mira. Lineage (NCBI taxonomy): Eukaryota > Metazoa > Chordata > Aves > Charadriiformes > Scolopacidae > Scolopax > Scolopax mira. The sequence goes on from BJBW01006561.1 coordinate 118,992, forward strand.
TACATTTAGCCTCAAAACTACCGTGCACATCCGCGGATATATAGGAGTAATTAATAACAAAAATGTTTATGTATGCTCTTCTACTGATTACGCTGTTTGGTTTTTTTGCACAGAGGTGGGAGAATGTAAAAGCTCTGTAAATATATAAAGGAGAAAGCCAAAGAGGGCTGTAAGGGGTGGGAAGGAGGACTGTTTCCTGAGGACAAGAGGTAGGTGCAAATCCCTAGGAAGTCACAGGGTTAATCCATGTTCTTCATTAGCCTGATGAGAGTATGGGAACACTTGTGCATGCAGATACAGGTGGGAAAGGCAATCACAGAATGGTAGGGTTGGAAGGGACCTCCAGAGATCATGTAGTCTAGCCCTCTACCAGAGCAGGTCCACCTAGAGCAGGTTGTACAGTAACACATTCAAGTGGGTTTTCAACATCTCCAGAGAAGGAGACTCCACAACCTCTCTGGACAGCCTGTCCCAGTGCTCTGCCACCCTGAATGACACTTCTTATATGTATTGTTAAGATGCAAACATTTTCACAGTAGCAATAAAAGCAAAGGTTGCTTTTCAAAAATATATATATGTGCAGGTGCCTTTTCTTTGTATCCCTTCTTTTACCTGTCCCTCACAATGAGGGTGGCTGAATGTGTATGTCCTCTGCTTACAACACCTAATGTAGACCAAATGGGCCAGCAGCCACAGGGGAGGAACAGCAGCACCTTCTGAAGAGCTGGAAGTGCCTGGGATTGTTCAACACCTCCCACCAGCAATATCCACAAAACCACTCCCTTCCTGTACAGCTCAGGTAACCTGTGGGCACTGGTGGCATCCCACAGCCCCACTTTCTGTGCAGCTGATGGCACGGCCGTCAGCTCTAAGACTATCAGCAAAGACCCAGTGATGGTCCCTCTGCTGAGACACTGTCTGGTCACTCGTCCCAGCTGTGCAAAAAGCAATTGTACCCATGGGGCAAAACCTGGGGGAGGGAGGTGCAAAGGGGATGGGAGAGTGAGACCACAGAGCCAGGGCTTCATCAGCTTTTCCACTTATTTTTGTTTGTTTTGAAGCAAACAAGTCATGGGTAGGCATAGAAAATAAAATGTTTATATGTGACCTCGTGTTCGGCCTCTCAGGTAAAAATGTAAAATGTATGCAATCAGTTTTTTAAAATGCATATTATGTTTCTGATAGACCAGAACTGCTGGAGCAGATCAGATCTCTCAGTTAAATATGCATTCATACATTTTTAAAAAATGTATAATATTGACTATATCAGATGTAATGGCTCCTGTAGAGTCATTACAGTGCACAGTGCAGGCTCTTTATTTGGTATTGTATCAATTTGTAGGGTGGACTGTCATGGTGTTAATACAGATGTATGTTAATAACAGTATGGAAGCAGAGAAAACGCTGCGAATCAGTAGCCAGCTTTTAATTCCAGTGTTTTTGGCCTTTTAAAAATACATTCAAGCTTAAAATTCTCCCTTCCCCTTTGCCTGGTGAGCAGGGTCTGAAGCGCGGTCGGTGCCATGTGTGGGTCACCAACTCGCCATGGGGGGAAGCCCACGCCAGACCTACAACGGGGAGCTGCAATGCAGGGTGGAAGAGAGGGAATTTGGCCTGAAAAGATCAGATGGTTCGTGTCTTCATTGGCAAATGAAACTGCCTTAGGGCTGCAAGACAGGATGTGTGAAAAGATCAGAAAACGGCTTGATTTGTATTTGCTTTGACAGGAGATAAAAATGTCTAATGTAATTGCAGTTAAAATATGAAAGGAAAAATATATTTGCTGAGCTCAGATACCATATTGCATGTCTGGGCATGTGAACAATTTTTACAACCAATTTATAAATACTTAAAAAACTGGTTTTGTGTAGAAAAGCAAACAGAGCTATAGAGAAATAAACAGCATCTCTACAATAATTCTGTAACTTCATACTGATGTAACCCAACAGCTCACAGAAGAAGCCCTCCATGTAAAGGAAACCAGAGAAACTATAATGATTTTCAGATACAGTTGACAAGAGACCATTTAGTAAACTTTTATTTTTTTTAACTAACAGTATGCAGGGATGCTGTATTCTAGGCTGCTACTAATAATCTCATCAGAATGCAAAAGCAGTGACTGTGTTATAAAACCAATGATCTGTTATATTCTGCAAGAATTTACAAAAGCCTAATGTCATTTACTACACCATGAGAACCATACTTGGATTAAAAAAACAAAAAACCCCAACAAAAAACAGAATTAAAAAAAACCCCCACGATTACAGCTAACGGAAAAACAAACTGTTTGCTAATGCTGAGTTTTAAAGGAAGGTACGATACATGTTAGGGTTAAAAAAAAAAAAATATATATATATATAGCCAGAGTTGGGGAAAGGGAATGGTGTTTATGTTTGGGAAAGTGGTGTCACCCGCCAAGTCCATCCAAAGAGCACTCTCATCACAGCTTTGCTCCGGCTGGTCAGGCTCCATCACCCTGAGGTGGTGGCTGGGTTTGGGTCATGGGCTCAGTCTCTGTGGAACTTTGCTCAAGAAGAATTTGGGTTTTGTTTTGCTTTGTTTTTCCCTAATACTACTGACAGAAGAATGAGTGCACCATTCCTAGAAATAGGTTTTCAAATGATTGCAAAGGAAGGACTTTTTTTTTTTTTTTTTTTTTTATACAGAATAAATGAAGCAAAGCCTAGACAGACCCAAGACCTTGCCATGCACTGAACACATCATCATCATCATAATGGTTATTCCCTTTCACCAGCAATAAGATGTGTTTTGCAAACATAAACTAATTAAGCCCCACAACCTTGGAAATGAGTCTGTAATTTCCTATAAAAGGGGAAACTTCAGCGAAGGCCAGATTGTGACACACTTACTAAGTACAAGCGCTCCACAAGTAGCTCCATTGACTTCCGTCAGACCCTTTTTTGGTGTAATGTGTAGTTCAATGAGAGGTATCACAGCCTGGTGTTAAATGACTCGCCCGGAGGCGCACAGCGAGTCAGAGCGGGGCCGGCACCAGGCTCCGGGACCCAATTCCATCACTCCCAGGGACGTAAATTGCACCAGGGTGGATGGGGGCTTGCGTGGGTGCACCAGACGGGACCCGAGGGCCCCCCGCGGCTCCTACCTGCCAGCCTTGCTCTCCATCCCTCCGTCCAGGCTGGGGAAGAAATGAAAGCACAAAGAGCTGCTTGGAAATGGCCTGTGGGGAGTTGTGCTGCCTTGGAAAAGTTGCCGCTGCTGCCGCTCGCCCCGGCGCCTATTTGTGTTAAAAGCTGAGAGCGCCATCAAAATCCAAGTCCTAATTTTGGCAAACGGGAAGATAGAAGATATTTGCCTGAATGAAGACTGGAGATGAGAAGCAGGCAGGCTGCTGCTGTGTGTGGGGGGTCAGCTCTTGGCTGCAGAGGGGCTGGCAGCCAGCGGGCGATGGGGAGACCCTCCTGCACAGCCCCCAGGGCATCCGGGTACCACGGGGTGAAACCGGCTCGGCTCCCAGGGGGGGCAGTCTGCAGGTGCTGCAAATAGTGCCAGGCTGGGACAAAGCACATCTGTGGAAGGGGAGACTGCACTCCCCGTGATGGAGAGTGGAGTTGTGATGTGTCCTGCAATTACAGGACACAAGAAAATTAAAATTGAATGGCGTATCACAGAATGATATGGGGTTGGAAGGGACCTCTAGAGATCATCTTGTCCAACCCCCCTGCCAGAGCAGGTCTACATAGAGCAGGTGGCACAGAAACGTGCCCAGACAGGTTTTGAATGTCTCCAGAGATAGACACTCCACCACCGCCCGTATCTGTGCTTGAATCATGGTTTGAATCACATGCTTTAAAAATAGGGAAGACAGCCCTGTGGCACACAGTAAGAACTAAACATCACAGTAAGGAATGGCTCCTTGGGAGCAGTAAACGCTGACTGCCACAGGTCTCACCTTAGAAATAGCACCCGAGCAAGACATTGGAGGTTGCAGCAATGCAGGCAGGCAGGCAGGTCAAGCAAAGGAAACCATCCTGGCATTTCCAAGCTTTTGTGCTTGGCGTTGATCCTTCAGTGTGTCGTCTCCTAACTATAATTTTACATGTAATGATATACAGAGGCTGATATGTCAGGTGATGCATCTCTGGAGAGCAGCCAGCCTATGGTATAAAGATGGTATCAAGCTTTTATACTTTCAGACTTGCACGTTATGGATGTGCCAAGGTACCGCACTCCAATCACAGCAGAGGCAGTTCATCCTCTGAGGTCCTCGTTGGTTTTGCTTAATTTTGGAAAGACTGAGGAACAAGTCAAGAGAGGAATATTTGCTTGCTGTCCTAGGCTTTCAATGCAGCTGGTTCCCCAGTGTCACGTGTAAGAGGATGCATTTAATAGCAGTTAGATTCTCCTGATGGCAGTAAACAAAATATAGGTTCAGAAATCATGCAAGTGTACTAACAAAACAAAACAAAACAAAAAAGACTTCTGCCTTTAAAATATACATAGGGGGAAGTCTATATATATTATTCCAGAAGGTCTTAGCTTAGTCTAAAGTTTTGGGTCCATTCCGAGGTTTAATTAAATAAAAATTAAATAAAAAAAACCCAAACCAAAACAAAAAGGCAATTTTTCTTTTACAGGACAATGCGCACATCTCCAGCCTGGCTGCATTTCTTTCCATGTTGGAGGCCCAGATGACAATAAGTGGTGAAGAGATTAGGGCACCAGCAGCTCTGGAAGGCTGTGTTTCCTCCAAGCCTTCTGAGACATGCTTGTCCTAATGTCCTTTTCTCCCTCCTCCACTATTGCTTTTTTCATTTGCTGACAAGCCCAACATTAAACATTTGCTGGAGTTTTCATATCGATAGTACGTTATATTGCCATTACTGAACAGTTTGGGGCTTTGTGGCTAGCTACCATGACAATAGATGCACAGCCTGGAACCAGTTTTAGTTAATTAGAGTCAATCAATCCAAACTTTGCTAACTTACTCATGTGAAACAATAGTATAATGAACCAAAGTCTGCAAGATGATTGGGAAACACAAATTATTGCACCCAGATAAATTAAATGTGACTATTGCAAAACCTTCCTTCTAAATGAATACTCAGAGAAGGAATGTATGGGTGAATAAGCATAATTTAGAATAAAGAAAAAAAATTAAAGAAGCTGTTAAAACCCCACTTCGATGTTTTCATTTTTCTTTAAAGGAAATAAAAAGCCAGATTGCCATATATACCAGACCCAATGCGTATGACATTTTTAAGATTAAAATTTTTATATCAAGATATCTTGGTGTAAAAGATTCAATAAAATTGATGCCATCATTGGCAAGCTAAATTTCACAATACACAAGGTGTCCAAAAAGTGGAATAATTCTGGTTTTGTGTCCTTCACAGCTGCTTATTTTTCAAAGCTATTTGCTAAATGTTTACCTGACCTTGAAAAGGGAAAGCCCCAATTCCCATCAAGCCAAGATATTGCTGTCAAACAGTCTTTTCTCACAGACAAAAACATTTTTTGCCCCCATTTTAGGGTTATAAATATTTCTCCAATGTTTGGTCTTGAACTGATATACTAAAAGAGGATTCCACTTTCCCATCTGTTTTCTCTTGATTTTTTAAAAGTGGTTATAATCATAGAATCCAGTTGATAAAAGCAGTACTAGGATGGTGTTTAAGCTTTTGTATTAGAATTGCATTTTGGGTACTGAGCTGGCTGCTAATACACAACTCCAATGGTTTATAGCTTTCACGGGGTCTTAATTTTGTCCAGTATGCTTCTTACAATATTTAATTTATAGTGAGTCCTTCACATGGGCTGCAACATACAAAAAAAAGAGACATATAGCAAAAGGTGAGGCCCTATCCTAGAGATTAGTCCATAGAGATGCAGTAGATGAAATACAGTGCACACATGATCCAGCTGACCTATGAAGGATCCTTAGAATTAAGCCACATGGGATTTAAGGAGTGGGTTTAAGAGAAAGGGCAGGGAACTCCCATATGATGGCTTCACAAACCAGCATGAGATTTGGAAAACTGGATTTATTGCTCAATGTGTATTCTGTAAATAATTCAAATTGTTTGTTTGATCAAACACCACGTTCCAAAAGCAGCAAGCTTTTTTCTATTGAGGTAGTGACACAGATTTGGGGGAAAGGGCCTGTGTGGGGACAGGGTAGCAGTTTACCTCTTCTAGATAAAAAATTAAGAGGCTCTTGAAGCTTATACGGTATGAAGAAGTTCATGCTCTGACTGCAGTTCTTTCCCAGATGTTTCCTGAATGATCAATCCTGAGGTTTATGAACATTTGGATTGCTAAATTGCAGGTGTGTTAGGGAAGAAAAGGTGGAATATTTTCTGCCCCATTACAGAAGTAACTATATTTCCCTGCCATGTCTATTTGTATATAATTTTCCATGAAATATCCTACAGCTGTACATTGTTTTAACCATATGAGGGTATAGTAGAAGTAGTTACAGAGGAATAAAGTTGATGGACACTTTCCATCCTACCTATTTCAATGTTGCATCAATTCTGATTTTCATTCAGAGGTTAATCTGAATTTGGTTTTGAAATGCTTGTCCCTGTGAAAGAAGATAAAAATCTGGGTATTGTCATATTGATAGGTCCCAGATTGCTTTTCTCCCTACAACTTTGGATACATTTGGGGGAAAAAAAAAAAAAGAAAAAGAGAAAAAGAAAAAATTAAAACCGAATCACTTAAGACTCTGCAAATTAGGGGTTTGGCTAGAAGAAGAATCTAAGGTCTCAATGTTACATATCACAGTTGGATTCCTAAAGCTAAGGCTGTCAGCTGTTAATAACAAATTCAATCAAAGCCAGCTGGCAGACATTTCTCAGGTAGTGCAAGAGATCTAACACGATATCTTTCTCTGCAATTCAATTAAGGGGTCAAGAAAACTAATAAAATAAAAAAGTGAATGTTAATATGGGAAACTTATATAGCACCTGAAAGTAATCTACAGTATAGGTTTTTCAAAAATTATAAGAATTTTTCTACAGTAATTCTACGCCCCTTCTTTCCTTTTTCCATATTCTGAATTTTCTTTCATGAATTTGATCTGAAGTACATGAATTAGAGAATGTTCTCATCCCTTATGCTCAGTAAATGCATGGGCCTGGTTACAGGTAACCAGTATTTTTCATGTCTGCTCTACCATGACTATGCATCAGTGGGGCACAAGTGTATTTCTGCTGTATTGGTAGAGAATTTTAAAAAGAAACAAGGGACTAAAGCACATGGAAGCCATAGCAAATGAAATACAGTTCTATCTCATAAAGTAAATCTGGGAAGGTGGATCTCAGAACTTGGGTCAGTTTTTTGTAAAGAGCTTAAAATAAAGTCCTTTAACTCCAGGAAGCCGAGCTTTGATTTAAGATGCAACGTGAGTGTAGACAACGCTGTTTTGTACATATATTTAGAGAACAGTCGCTTTTTTAAATATCTCTTGGATGGGAACTCATCTGAATCCAGTTACCTTCACTGATATGCCTCTGACTGAATAAGCCGCAACATGACCTTGCAAATTTAATTCTTCAGTAGAATAATGATGAGAAATTAAATCATCCATTTTCCTCTGACTTTTCTATATTCTTCATCCTAAAATTACTGCTTGGCATCGAGCCCCTCTTTCCCCCACACACCACACTTTTTGTTTTGTTTTAAAACCTGGGAGTTGTCATACAGAGAGAATTATTGCAGTTTTTCCAGATGAGGACAACCAGAAGTGCCTATCAGTATCCCAACACTGCTGTGCTCTTTATATATGCTTTTTTCCTTACCCATCATTGACCTGACCACGTCCTTTTGCAGTTACTTAATAACTGTGAAGTCTTCACTGATAGCATGCTGTTCACAAAATAGGTTTCTCAACCTTAAATATACAATAGAAATACCCTTTGTTTACTTTACACTAGTCATACCAATGAGCACAACTCATATTTGCATCTTAATTTCTATGCAGATGCAAAGTTTAGTCAGCCTCTAGGAATGTGCACTAGGAACAGGACCAACGATTACGCACAATTATACACTGTTAATGACCGTAGCCAGGAAATGGGTGAACCTGTTTTATTTTCTATAAATCAATGGTTCTTCTCTTACCTTCGTCTCTTCTCTGTCAAAAATCCCCGTGTCATGCTGTTTAGACCCAAATGACTGCAACAGGGGTCAAACTGCTAAGT
>BJBW01006561.1:132177-177610 GCA_004320125.1 Scolopax mira
TTGCTGAATGAAGAAGAACCATGCACTAAGAACTGCTCAGATTGTAGCAGCTGTGGTCCTCTTCTGAGGCTAGACAATGACCTGAGTAGGCCCTGTCTACCTCTCTTCTTGAGATAATCCATCCTGAGAAGCCAAAGATGACCAAGTTTATACATAAAGAAAGCAAACACAAAGAAATGCAGATGTTCAAATGAGTACATCCTACATTATTAATCTCATGGGGGTACATCACAAATAAGAAATACATAATTGGGAAAGTGGTACTGCTTTTAACAGATTTTATACACATTTAAAGCTACAACTTAATCTGTATTTATGTCTGATGTAAAAACTGCAACAAATAAAAAAGCCCTGGAGTGGCCTCTTTTCTATACAAAGCATGCTATGCATTAAAAAATTGCCATGGAAAGGTCTCTTCATTCATTCCTTCATCACATCTTGGTTTTCCTCAGCATAATCCTTGCACCGTTTCCTCATGTTCATGGGACAGGGCAATTCCAAGCACAAATAAAGGCTGGGCAGAGAATTTGAGACTGAGAGCAGCCCTGTCAAGGAATTGGGGGTGTTGGTTTATGAGAAGCTCAACATGAGCCGGGAATGTGTACTTGTAGCCCAGAAGGCTGCATCAAAAGAAGTGTGGCCAGCAGGTCAAGAGAAGTGATTCTCCCCTCTACTCCGCTCTGGTGAGACCCCACCTGGAGTTCTGTGTCCAGCTCTGGTGCCCCCAACATAAGAAGCACATGGACCTGTTGGACTGAGTCCAGAGCAGGGCCACAAAGATGGCCAGAGAGCTGGAACACCTCTCCTATGAGGACAGGCTGAAAGAGTTGGGGCTATTCATCTTGGAGAAAAAAAGGCTGCAGGGAGATCTTATATTGGCCTTCCAGTACCTAAAGGGGACCTATAAGAGAGAGGGGGAGGGACTCTTTATGTGGGAGTGTAGTGATAGGACAAGGGGTAATAACGTAAAACTAAAAGAGGGAAGATTTAGATTAGACAATAGGAAAAAATTTGTTACTGTGATGGTGGTGAGACACTAGCCCAGAAAAGTTGTGGCTGCCACATCCCTGGAAGTGCTCAAGGCCAGGCTGGATGGGATTTTGAGCAACCTGGTCTAGTGGGAGGTGTCCCTGCCCATGGCAGGGGGGTTGGAACTCAATGATATTTAAGGTTTCATCCAACCCAAACTGTTCTATGATTCAATGATTTTCCAAAGGAGCAGTCAGTACTTAGCTAGAATTAAAATTCAAAGGGGAAACACAGAATGTGTGTCATCCACCTGTTAACACTCTGGTGCATACTCAGCAATTCCCTTTCCTTTTCTGTGACAACATAAAAACTGAAAAACATGTTTTGGCAAACATTGGCAACATTATGTTGGATAAATAATCAAGGGCCAGAGACTCTTTCCTGACCCTGACGCCAAATAGTATATAAGGATGAGCCTTTCTGGACCCCTTCTCTATACTCAACTCATAGAATCATGGAATCGTCTAGTTTGGAAGGGACCTTTAAGATCATCTAGTTCAATCATCAACGTAACTCTGATTAAAAAAAAAAAAAAGAACAGAAACCAAACACAACCCATCACTAAAGCAATTGTTGTTCTTTGTGTGTGTTTTTCATTCAGTGTGTCTGGAGTAACCTGGGGACTAGTCACAGTGTTGTTGCCTATTAGAAGGGTGCTTTCAAGAGTTTAAGAGTGTGTTGTATGCACATGGATGTAGGGAGAGAAACATAAATGTAAATTGACAGCAAACGCATTGGGCCACTACCCCTCAGAAAGTTACGAGCGTAGTGGTGCTGTATCCAAATGCAGTAGTAATGAAATTTGGGATGAAATATCTAACTGGATGAAACTCTTAAGAGATATGACAGAAAAGGAAGCTGGAGTGGTAAGATTATTTCACTGACTTACTGATTTGACTTTCCAAGATTTGGCTGAAGTTTAGACTCAGTAAAGAAGGTAGCATTGGAACCAGTGTCATTTTTTATTGGTTTTCTGATTTCTTAAAATGCTCTGGAATTGAGTGCAGTTCAATGATTCAGTTGAACTGAATATAATATATATATAATTAAAACAACCACCACCAGAACAATCTTGTCTGAAGTATCACTAACTTTTATTTCTACTGTCTTTCAGTAATAAAATGAAGGTAATATTAACATATATTGTAAATATTGCTGAATGCCGTTTTTAATAACTAATGTTTACAAGTGGGAAAGCTAATCCTCAAATGATAGTTTATTAATGACACTGAATTGATTTTAAGATAGATTTAATGAAACACTTAAGATTAGATCAAATTGTCTTAAAGGAAGATTTCCTGTGCTGCTCATTGACAAAATAATACAGATATGTCTGTCTAAGGCCAAGGTTTAGCATACATCTGTGTTCTCATTAACTGAAAACTGAGAGCTATGGATGCATTCTGTCACCCACAACAAAACCCCACAAACTGTACCTTTTATCACTGATCTTATTTCCATGAATGATTTAAATCAATGAATTACATTCACGTAAAATGAATTCTCAAATTAGGCGGTAGACTTCAGTGGGACAGCAATTTGTTTCTTAGCAGATCTGAAGTGCTTCATTTTATTCTAGTTGCCATTTTGATCACATGTTTATGAAGCACCGGGTCAAAGGAAAATTTTTACTCCTTTCCCTAAAAAAGTTCAGCTTGTTAGGAAGGAAGCTGTATTTTACAATGTACTAAGTATATGACTGTCATATGTTTTATTAGTGTTTCAGTGAAAAAAAAAGTCATTATTTAATTTTAGAAACTGAAAACATTTTTTAAAATATACAGTGACACAAAATAGGGCCACTCATCGTCAAATTTGCTCCATTAGTCATATACTAGCAGCTCTCAAATAATTAAAGACTAAGAATACAAGGCAAACTTAATGCTTGATTTTCACAGAGACATAAATTAGGTGTAACTGTAATGAAACTAATGGATTTAAAACACAGAAAACTATCAAAATCAGGCCTGAGTCCTTAATAGCCCTTACTGGCTTTTCATTTGTCAGCTATTCTGCCTAACATATCTCAGGAACTGTGAGATATGACATGGATATATGTCTGAGCTAGACTGCAAAACTTTAGGAAGAGGTGAGTAACTTGATTCTTTCACTCACAAACCCATTTTGTAACAATTTTCCTTCCTGGAGCCCTACAAGGACTCATTTGCTGGAGGAAAGAATGGAAAAAGAAGAACCAGGAATGAACTTTTGCTGTGAAAATTCCTTTCTTGAAACATCATGCCTATAGTCAAACAATAATTGCCTAAAGAGTACCCGAAGTTCAATTTTCTGTAAGATTTATCCTCAAAATTTTTAGCTTAGATATGCAAAATATTATTTTTCTCTGAGTATTATAACTTGGAAATATTTTAAAATTAACTCCTGGAGAATCAGCTTCTTCCTAGATGTAGTACATATCCAGTTATGATTCACATTTTGTGCAAACTTGTTATCTCATATGGTAAATTTTAAAGTTACTTGGGAAAGAGTTCCTCAAAACCAAATAATTCATGTGCTTCCTGAGGGTAAAAAGGATAAGAGTTGCAAACCACCTTTTGATGCAGTTGCAGAATATCTGAAATACATGAAGATATAGTAAATCAACAAGATAATCAGAAAACTATGCACAAAACCATAGGAATACTAATCAGACTATAAATAAAATCTGAATGTGAAATTGGAAAATGCATATATTGCCTTAGAAACCAGCAACATTAGTGTTGAGTTTCTCATTTTTCCATATCACCATAACATACAAACTGCAATGTGGAGTCAAACTAACAGTCCATCTAACCCACTGTTCTGTTCCCAGCAATGGTCATGATGGAAGGGAAGGGTAGGGAAGAGTATAACAGCAGAATAAGCACATGCAATATATTTTCCTAACATTTTCCTATCCCAGAACATACACAGATGAGAACAGACTAAAAAGGATTTTTGCAAGAATTCCCCATGTTTCAGCAAGTATTCCTGAATCTCAGAAGATGCCCTTGTAATCTCAGGATCGTACTTCTGAGTTTCCACAGTGTCAGATATTGCTCTTGTTGTCCCTGTAGCACACATGGAAACTCAAGAAAGGAAGGGTTTGCATTAACCTGGAAACAGCTAGAAGAGTGATATATCCACAAACAGCTTTGCAAATTCATTTATAGTCTCTGAAAATAGACATTAAAGACTCTCTGTAGGACTGAGCAGCCAGAAAGACAGCTTGTACCACTCAAGATCAATGAGTGTGGCAACAAGTCACGGAGTGGCTTGCTCAAGTTTCTCTCCATCATGTCCCCAAGGGCATTAGTGTCCAAGATGCAGCTGCCTCCATCACACAAGAGGGACAGAAAACTGGAAATGCTGCCTCAGAGGACATCCACACACCCTGCACAGGCTTCTCTTGCTCTCAAAGGAGGTTGAATTGGTTCCAAAATAATTTGTACTTCTGCCACTAATTTGCTGCAATAAAAAACTATTTTGGTTTTGGAGAGCAAAAAATCTTCAGTATTCCCTAATAGGAAAAAGCTACTTAAAGACACAAGTCTATTTAAAAGGTTTCTTAAATTATTCTAAATCAAGTGGCAGCACAAAAAGCCCACTTTTCTGTGGTCTTTTTATGGCAGAAGTCATACTGGGGAAGCTAAAGTGCATGACTTCTCAACCTGAATGGTTATTGGGCAGCAACATATGTGTCAGGGCAACACTGATGCTGTCAAACTACTACAGATTGGGCTCCAGAATTATATGCTGTTTGAGAGATTATAAAGCAATGAAAAATTCAGATGTTTTATATACAGGAAAATATCTCTTTAATGATTAATAGAAGAAAGATAACAAAGGACTTTTTAACCTTGAAATATATGTAACAGAGAAAATTAGAGAAACCAAAGAAAAATGATAAATTATTTCAGAAGGCTTCATTTTTTAGATTGGTAATCTCAAATCCTAACCTGATCTATCTAATCAAATCATCTCATCTAATTTCTCCCTGTCTCTTAGACTTTGCCTGCCTTAAGAAAGAAGTAGGAATTAAAAAGAATGAGAAATAAATGGAAAATAAAGGTAATAATATAACACTGGCAGTGGTTAGACTCATCATCTGTATGGATCAAAGGAGTCACTACAAAATGTAGAGAAATATTATTACAATAAGTAAGATATTAAGATCTAAGAAAGACCACAATGCAGGAGGAAGTCTTTGCTGCATAATTTTATATATATATATATATATATATAAAACTCAGTTTTAAACTGAGTGATAATTACATTATCAATGAATATATCATTATAACTGAGAACAAAATCTGCAACACCCTCACAGATAGTAATCAGAGATGAAGAAATGATGCTAACAGGAAGGATTCATGTAGTCAAAAGCTTGTCTTTTCTTCCAGTTTAATAAGAGATAATGCCTTGCCTTATGAAATCTGCCTTGTTTACATTCTTAGGCCACCAAGCTTATAAGAAAACTATCACCAAAACACTTACTTTTAAAATAGAGATGTCATTTTAGCCCTCAGAATAAAACTTTCACTGCAAGACAATGTAGTGAGAGTATGTATATTGACTCAGATTGTTCCATCTTCACTCAGGAAAATAGACCTGTGTTTAAGGGAGTCAGCCTAACTTCACCATTGACTTCAATGGGACCAGTTTTAAGAATGTTTTTTGATTTGCAAGACTTCTTAGTCCCTAAAGGTTAATTGGAGTGAAGCATAGCATTCAAAATCTCCTTGTTTGGTGTACTCTTTAATTTTCTTATTTTAGAAATAGTAATAAAACTAAAACTCATAGCTTTGAAAAATCTGTGCCAAATGAAAAGGAGGATTTTCTGGAGTTATTATAGATAATTAAAATGCTCCAGTAAAACTCCATGATAACTGTGACAAGCTGGCATACTAAAGCAACTCAGTGAAACTGCTGTGACCCATCAGAGTTTTGGAGAAGAGTTAAGTGTAAGAATGAAAGTGCTTTGCCTGAGTCTTTCACTCTCAGCTTATTGCTGAGAAGCACCAATATTGCAATAGAAGCACCAAAACTGATGCTGAGTCAAGTGGTGATACAGATTTCATACCCTTGTAGCAATGCTGAATATTATAGGAATGAGAAATACAACACTATTAAAAGAGAATGCTTCTGTTCTCATTTTCTTGAAAATTATTCTTGAGAACCAAGTAGTTCTCTAAGCCATAATCCTTTCCACCCCACTCTCCTCTCACAAAAAAAGAGAAAAATTTACCAAAAAGATTTGCTTGTACAAAGCTCCTCTTTTCCCTGAATTAGTCGATAGTAGCTTCTTTTCCTTTATCTGAAATACAGATTTCTGCTCTACTACCACATACCTGCTCAGTTACCACAGTGCTTGGGCTCAGAGAAATATCCCATTCATTTAAAAAAAAATACTTCTTATGAGAATACTTACAAATGAAGACCTAAATTTGATCCTTCACTCCTCAGCCTGGAATGTATTTATAACAACCTGTGAGCACACAGACTGTTACAGGATTTACTTAGAACATGGCTGGAAGGAAGAGGGGTTCTTGTCTCTAGGTTAAGAATATTTCTAATGCAAAGTTTAATAAAGGGATAAAGATGGGAACACTTTGAAAAACCATATACACTCTACCGAGATAGATAGGAAAGAGTAAGGGGAATTGGACAGTAATGTTGCGGCTTGCACCACACTGGTATCACAACATTTTTGTTTTCTTTCTGCTTATGTCCTTAATTGGTTGCTTCTGTGCCACCAGAGTGGCAGTCAGAAGACAGCCATGTTACATGATCCTGACAGATGTTTACTGATTTGTCCTCAGGAAGGATTTGGTTTCCAGATCTTCCCAGGCATTGGCAAAAGACACGATATGAGAGGATTTTCTTTTATTCCTAACTTTGTCCTCACATGCTTCAAGTAGCTGTTTAATTTTAAAATAGAAATGTTTATGATCAAGTTGTAGGATGTCATCAAAAAACCCAACACTGAAGTTTCAAAAATGAAGCCAGTAAGAAAGAATATGTGTCCAGGAAAAAGGTTGGAGGACAAGCTGAGACATTGTATCTGAAACCTGCATGTTTTTAAAGCATGCATTTGGAGAAGATAATGACTGGATTTGAAGAAGCTGCTCACAGTAAAATGGTGCAGTGTTTAATGCCTCAAATGCAACTTTGGAATATTATAGTGCCTGTTGCAAGAAGTTTATTTTAAGGACTTTTCCGTGGGAAATGCTTGATTGAGTCAATCAAAATATGGGATAACTATTACACATTTTATAATTTTGCACATGACAGTCAGGATTTCATTCCGGTAGGTCATTTGATTCTCTGCAGGTGGCTCTGTTGGTTTCTGGAATAGTATACGGTGAATTACAGGTTACACAAATGAAAGGCAGTTATAACTCTGGATAACATTGTATTTGATTCTACAAACATCTTTAGGCCTAATGCAAAGATTCCTTTGAATAATTTATCCAGCTAAGTGTCTGTGGTCCCAAACTCCTAATTTAAAAATGTTGATAAATGAAGTATCTCTTTAGCTAATAAATGAAGTATCTCTTTAGTTATCCTTTGTCAGCAACATTCATTTTAATGGAAAGTGAGTTTACAGGGTTACATGATTGAACTACTGAGCCAAGTCAGTGTTGGCAAATGATGGGCTAAATTATTGATGTTACACACTAATGAATTCTGATGAGAAATAAAATACAGACATTACATTTCAAGTGGTTCATAATTATTTTTGTACTTTAAAAGCAATTTTATTCTTTTTCCAAATCATACTGGTTCTGTAAAACAAAAACATAGTTAGTGATTATAACTAAAATTATTGAGTTTGAGGCAAAAATGCTCCTGTAAGTTTTCTTATGCAAGTATAATGCTATTCACACTAGGATTCTGATTTCTTCTTATACTTCTGGGAGAGGATAATTAAATTAAATGTCTAAATTTTGAAACTGCTCTCTTTAAATAAAATAATCTGCTTTGCAACCATAGTTAAGAGTTCAGTAGATGAGTTTATAATCTATGATATATCAGCATGTTTACTAGAGATGTTCTGAACTACCATAATTAATTCAGGTGATGACAAAAACAGAAGAGCTGTCAAAAAGGTGTTTCAACATGTAAACAGTTCATCATTAAACCTGTGTTTTGATATATGTTTAAAATGGGTAGAAGGAGGTGACTAAACTTCAGATAGCCCAAAGTGATGTTGCAAGATTGAATCATTAATTTAAAATGTCATTTCTCTGATTCTTTACTCACTGTATTGGATAAAAAAATCTAATTCCTTAGTTTTGACTTATAAAACTAGAGCTAAGCATTTGCTCATTTGGCAACAGTGTAACTTCATAAATCCTATCCTTAATCTTTTCTTCCTAAAAATGGTCTTTATTTAACTTTTCTTAATTATACACTGAAGGCTTCTGTCAATTGCTGGAAAAGCAAATCTATGAAGTGTCATTTCCTTTTCTTTTTGACATATAACAACCGAATAACCATCTTACTTGTCAGCCCATTTCTGTATTCTCTTGTCATTCAAACTACCATTGACTTGTTGAAGGAGTAAGTACATGCAAAACTGTTTTGGTTTGACTTATAAAGAGTATCTTGTGATGCAAACGATGGACCTTTGAAATGCTTGTTTATTTGGTGAAGGTCTCAAAAGAGAGACTCATAAGTCACAAAATCATCACCGTAAATCGCAGTGCTACCTATAATTTGGCCTTGAACATAGTACCCAAATGTGTTATTTAGCATAAAAGTCTCCAAAACACAGCAATTTCTATTAAATGGAACTATTTAGAAGGTTGTTTGCTCTGCTGCTTACAGGTAGCCATTATCGCAGCTGGTAGAAACCAGAAATTTAGCCAGTGCTGCTTAAAAAAACTATGGCTTCTCTGTTATTCAGTACTATTGCCCCAGTCAGGAAAAAACATGACTTAGAAAATTAGCATTATGGATGAGAAATGGTTACATTTCTCCAGAAGAAAAAAACCCACAAACTTTTCACAGAACCACAATATAATATTTTGAGACATTTTGATTGTGCATGTGCTTTCCCATATTGTTACAGATATTCATAGTGCACCTATTCAAACCAAGACAGCCAAGCTCTGCAAAGAGAATGCAGGATGCCTATATGTTTTGCTATGAAGAACTTGAATTAGAATAATTTTTGCTCAGTGAGAAATGAAGTTTGTCTAGTAATCTGATCATCAGTTAAAGTCAAACCTCAAGTTACTTGTAGTTGACTTTCAATTCTGTAAAGTTGGGTTTCATTATTAAAAAATATATCTATACATTTCTATTAGTCAGCATATTTTGAATTATTAAGATATTTCTGTGTGTGTATGTTAGAAAGTGTAAAAAAGTGAACAATTAGGGCTACTCTGGTAATATACAGAGACAGATTCCAGTAACTGGTGGGGAACACTGAAGAAATATAACTCTTAGATTGGACACCATGCTTCCATTTTCTCTTAGGTGACAATTTTTAGTATTCAAAATACTCATGCATATTTCTGCACAAAAATTGTATATTGAAAATCTACACCTGCAAACAAGCTAGATAATTCATCACTTCAACAATCCTGGTAAGGTTAATCTTAAAAATATGAGACTTATTTTTTGTTTGCAGAGACCATCTTTTAGCCTCCATCATTGATGGACAACTAATAGAACTGTTGTCTTTATCTTCGTACTTGATATCAGAGCTTTTAGGTGAGAGCCACATTTCTCCACGACATACTTCATATTGCATTTACTTCATATAGTGAAACTTTCAAGTGAAGAAATAGAAAAATTAGCCAGTTAAGGCCACCATAGGTGTTCCTATGCATGCCAGGAAATGTTTGTGGTTATATCAGCCTTTGAGTGTGGTGCTTTGAAAAATAAAGGTTTTATGTGAAGCATAAGAAGCTTGGTGAGCTAAGGCATAAGGGGCATAAAACCCTTAATAAAACTGTAAAATAAATGGTCATGAATATTTGTCTATTCCATGGCAGCTGTATTTGCCATTATACCTACATGATAAATAAAAGATTTTGGTAGTTTTATCAACTATAAAGATCTAGACAAAAATAATCACTTTAAGGATTGAAATAAAATGTGAGATCATATTTTGAGGAATTCCAGGTATTATTATCCAAAGTTCATAGGCATTTGAGAGGAAAGCCATATATTTTTAGAAATTCTATATGGGTGCTGATTTCCATGATTCTTTGGAACTCAATTAACCAAGTTAAAATTTTTTCAACTCAGAAGACTTACCCCCATGAGCAGGAGCAAAAATAGCTGTCTCAATCCCCTTTTAACTGCACAAAATAAATATTTTATCAATGAATAATAAACCCAGCAAAATTTAACATTGATATTTTAACGGTTAATATGAATAAATGTGATTAAATACAAAAGCTTAGAACTAATTAAAAGGTGTGCAGCCATGTCCCCTTAAGAAAAGTTATCTGTCATCCAACTCCATATGTCTCCAAGACAAGGCAGAAACAGCAAGACTGCTGAGGCAAAATCAGCAGGCAAAAAAGACACAACTGAGTGTAATCAGCATAAATGGTGATAACTCAACCCATAACAGAGAAAAATAAAAGAGAAGGCATACAGATTTTGAAGAGCGTCAGCCCTGAGGGACACCATAACACACCTGTGTTAATAAGTTAGAGAAGAAAAGATGTACTTAAACAGACTACCATCTGACAGTTAAAAAGCAAGTTAAGAATGAGTGATTTTCAGAAAGCAAATCCTGCTTTTAACACGCAGGATTATAGTTGGTCCTGGCCATAGTAGAACTGCACTAGCTCTTTCCTGTAAGGAGGTAGAACAAGGTGCCCCAAAAACCAAGATTTTGCACAGTCAATAAATCATTTCCTCTGGTAAGATGCAGTATCCTCCAAGATACCCACAATAGATTCAGCAAAGTTTCAAAGCTTTAGTTAAGAACAGTTCTTTCTCTGGTGGCCTCTAAATTGCCCAAATAAAGACAGTAAAAAAGAGATAAAAACTATTTTCTAGTGTAAAGCTCACTACAGTGAAATTATTTTGAACCACAAGAGCTTTGCCCAAAAGTTTTTAAAGATTTGAAGATAATCAAGTAACTTCAGTGTAACTGCAGAATATCTATAACTAATCACAGCATTCTGGAGTCAAAGCAACAGACTATGGGTTGATGCATCATTCCTTTGTGTCTTATGTGGTAATTTCCACCTAATGAAAATGTGTAAAACTGTCCCCAAATAAGAAGTTTCCAAACTTTAAATTTTGATCATGTAATTTTATATCACATTTCACTGGTGTAAATGGCTATCAAAGGTGCAGATATATTAAAAATTAAACCAATAATCTTGTATTTATTAAAAAGTTTTTGTCTTTGGCTTTGTCATGCCATCGTCAGAAAGAGCATATATGAAATGCTTTAAAGTTGCAAGGAGGGCAGCAATGATGCCTTTTTTTTTGTTAGCACTTTGGCCCCCAAAGTAATTCTGGCATAACTATAGTCATAGAATCATAGAATTGTCTAGGTTGGAAGGAATCTTTCAAATCACCGAGTCCAATCATCAACTGAACACTCACAAAAGAAATCACTAAACCATATCACTAAGCCACCTTTTAAATACCTCTAGGGATGGCAATTCCACCACTTTCCTGGGCAGTCGGTTTCAATGCTTGATAACCCTTTCAGTGTGAATATTTTTCCTAATATCCAATCTAAACTTCTCCTGGTGCAACTTGAGGCCGTTTCCTCTTGTCATATCACCTGCTACTTGGGAGAGTAGACCAACCCCCACCTCTCTACAACCTCCTTTCAAGCAGTCAAAATAAATCTTCTAAAAGAATGGACTAAATTGAAGACTGACAGGATTAAAGTGCAGTCACAGTCCTAAATAAACCTACACCTGCCATCATATATCATTTTTGCAATTAGATAGCTAATTGAACTTACTCAAGAGCCAAGTTATTGAAACTCCAAAACATTATTGGGAAAACAAAAGTCATTAACATAACAAATACCTTGCCTGTACACTTTTGGGAGAAAAGGTTTTACATTTTTATCAAGTTTTTCTAAATCAAAGAAATTACTTTCATTGTTTTCTTTTGAATTAAAATGCATTTAGTAGTTGTAGAAGGAGTTTTGAAGACTGAAATCCTCCAACCGACTATAGACTATAGACTGCACTGACTGTGACCATGAAATTTTCCCCACATTGTTTTGTCACATTTTTTCAAACCCCAACCAGAAGAGATCTCTATCCTGCTTTTATTTGAAGGAGCAAAGACTTCAGCAATAGTCTTTGCTCCTCTCCTAACGCATAGGATGTTGTTTGCCCATTATGTGAAAAGTTAGTGTAATCTATGATGGAGTTCATAGAAATTTCTTTGACTACTATGATAGAAACAAATTCTTTTTTCAGAGTCATTAAGCATGTATGTAAACTGTCCAGAATGAAAGAAGAACAGAGCAGTGCTCATGCACTTCTAATGCACTTCTAGTGCACTTCATGCACCGCAATTTTAATCTCTCAAATTCTGGCACTGGTTGCAATCAGACAGCAGTAAAGGATTTTTTAAAACTTGGAACAGGTTAGAAAAAAGGTAGAGCATAAGAAGATGAAATATTCTTGCTCAAGAAATAGTCCTGCACTTTGGTTTACAAAAAATGAAATAGATGATGAGCCAAAACTGAAAGTAGAAATAATTTCAGTCATTGATCTCTGCTCTAGCATTTGATTTGATTGCCAACCTATTTATTCTTTGCTATTACTATGGAATATTCTCTTATTCTTTTTTTAACATCACAATTGAAATCACAGAATCACCTAGGTTGGAAGGGACCTTTTAAGATCATCTAGTCCAACCAATGAAAAAAACCCACAAAAACCCCCCACACAAGCAAACAAAAAAACCCCCACACAAACAAAAAAAAAAAACCCCACACAAACCCCACACCATACCCAAAACAACACCAATCCACTACTAATCCATATCCCTGAGCACCATGTCAACTCATCTCCTGAACACCTCCAGGGATGGTGCCTCAACCATCTCCCTGTGCAGCCCATTCCAATGCCTGACAACCCTTTCAGTAAAAAAATATTTCCTAATATCTCACCTGAACCTCCCCTGGCACAACTTGAAATGCTCAATTTTAAAATTCCATTTTCTACCAGAACTATATTCATAAAACATATGGACACTAAGTAATCAGTTGATATTCCTATTTCCAAGGCAAATATTAAATTTTGAAAGAACAAAATGGCTAGAGAGATCATAGTGAAAAACAAGAAATATATATTTAAGAGTTTGATTGAAACAAAAGGAGCTTCATATAAATTAAAACGGCATTTTGTTTTAAAAAACCTATTAACATCACCATTTACAATATAGGAAAAAAAAAGGGAAAAGCTAGTATTTACTAGAGGTTGACTTCCATAACTCTGCCTTCATGGTTCACACTCATATTGTTGGTGTTTTGGATAACTTTAACATGTCTTAAGTCACATAACCATGGTGTGAGCTCAGAAAGCATATAGTCATTTCTTCTACATACTGAATAATGCTTTTGGTCTTGCTCAGAGCAGAGACCCAGGAGGAGGTGCAGCCAGAAGGCACTGTGTTCTGGTTATGATTCCCTGGCAAAGAGCACTGCTGCTGGTTGGGTTCAGGGCAAACCCCAACCAGTTTGTGCTAAGGCTGGACAGAGAGCCAAGGGGGTAAATGAGGGACCCTCTGCCTTTGCTACCCTAAGCATAATCCAGGCAAAGCAGAGGTTCTGGCCCTGGGATATTCAAGATGGTGCGGGCATGCGGCAACCTCTTATGGCCGGGCTGCTGCTTCTGGGAACAGCATCATCCCCAAGGAGGACAAGTACAATAGCTGCACGATCCAGGAGAGACACTGAGCCTGAGCACCCTTGTTCAGTTTAGTACAATCCCCAAAGCCAGTTGGCTCAGCCCAAGGGCAGGTGTTAGCAGCGTGAGAAGGGAGGGAAGCTTTGAACTAAGAGCAAGCTCAGATCCCTGCTTAACTAGCACGGTGGATGACCAACGGCGAATCTCTGGCATCGGTAGCAAGTTTGGTGCTAACAGAAACTGGGACTGGTAGACTCACTACATATAATTCTTTCTGAAATGAATTCGAGGGACCAGACACCAAAGGAGCTTGCCATCATTGTAAAGCTCTCCTCTCATTTTAAAACTTTTAGGGAGATTTAATTGCAAGCATCTATTTTTTTTTTCAAATTATCATTAACAAAAGCACTTTGCTATGAACTAGGATCCCTCCTAAGGTTTTGTGCTTTTTTGGTGTTTGTTAAAGGTGATGACTAATTCCACCAACACCTGTTACTGGAAAGATCCTCCTCTCTAATGGTTTTGTCAGTGTCACCTTCTTAT
The DNA here is from genome assembly GCA_004320125.1 of Scolopax mira. Lineage (NCBI taxonomy): Eukaryota > Metazoa > Chordata > Aves > Charadriiformes > Scolopacidae > Scolopax > Scolopax mira. The sequence continues at coordinate 146,592 of BJBW01006561.1, forward strand.
TACAGGCACAGTTCTTCCTTCTCAAGCCCAAAGTCTTAGAGGCAATATGGTCTATCTGCACCATTGGAAGTGATAGGAAGGCAGGTCTAGACTTTTAGAAAGATGCTTAGTAGTGTAGACTAGCAATGAAGAAACACTGTTCAAATCTGTCTTCCAGACTGAGGCAGCTCTGGATTTTCACATCATAATTCTGCCAAAACCCTGCTGCTGTGTATAATTGAAGACTGTTGCTAGTTAAAAAGCACCAGGTGTAAAGGGTAAAACCCCCTCCATTATCTACTTTTAAGTCTCTCTTGTATCTCACACAGGTCATGGCTCCTGTAAAATGTTAGAAAACACTTAGGCAGCCAATCTACTGTATCTACTGCCTCTTCTAATTCCCTCTTCCTCCATGATTCACCTGGTCCTGTTTGCTCTTGTCAAGGTAGGTGGTGGGACAGAAGCTCTGGTGAGCAGGAATCCCCATTTTGCTGCACACTCAGAACACTGCTCAGCGCAGGGGTACTTATCTTCAGACTTCAATGTGAGTCGGACACTAGGAATAACAAATTTGAGGTATTTCTTGCTGAGAGAAAAGGAAGGGAGAAGAAAGGCTGCCAGCTTCTATTTTGGAAGTGCATGCCACTATGGTGAATGTCATCAATAGAAGAACTTAATTGACAGAAGGATAGATTGATCTGACAGTAATAGAGAGAAAAAAAAAGACACTGGTCCATATATAAATAAATCACTGCCAAGACCTCTAAAATATCAAAATATGTTGCTGAAAGGAAATAGTCTTCTATACACCGTGGTAATTCCTCTTAGCTGAAGTAGTTTCTACTTTAATTTTATATATTTGCCTTCTTTACTATTTTAATGTTATCAGTCAACCTTCATAGCAGCTGCATAACAAGAATATTAGAAAAACAGAAAGGGATCAGAATATCAGAAAAGGATGTCATGGATAATAAAAGCAGATAGGAAACAGAATGTTGTCCAGACTTTCAACAAAATATTGTCTTTGGTAGGTCTGAGCTACTCATATCTGAACTATCTGAAATATTGCTGGGACTTACATGTAAAACCTCAGTTTAGGCCCATTTCTAGGTAGTTGAGTGAGGTGATGAGGGTGACAAGATTTACCGATACAGCTTCTCAGCACATATGGAAAAATTTGTTAAGGGAAAAGATTTCTGTAGAACTCACTCGTTGTAAAGTGGACTAGTTACTGACGTAAGAATTACAGAATCATAGAAAGATTTGGGTTGGAAGGGGACCTTAAAGGTCCTCTAATTCCAAGCCTCCTGTCATAGGTCCACTAGACCAGGTTGCTCAAAAACCCATCCAACCTGGCCATAAACAGGGCCTGTTCAATTGTATGTGAGGTTTACAGTACAGCTATTAAAATACCATGTAATATTAGATTAATGTAAAGATTCATGTGTGAGGCTACCAACTGACACCTGTGGCTTCCATGTCACTGTTACTATTATTCATGAGCTGCACATTGTTCACCTCTGGTCTTCATCCACTAATGGAGTAGTTGAACACAGGAAAAAATGGAAAACATCCCAGCTATTCCCCCCAAAAAATCAAAAAGGAGATTTTCCAGTTTTTTCAAATGCTAAATGAGAATTTTGAATGAAAAAAGTGTATTTCCCGGCTTACCTGTTTTCAGTGGTACACCATTCAGTTCATTATTTAACAAATATAACCATCCCCAAAATCCATAAAATTAAGAGTATTAAAAATCATTACTAAAGTATTAAATCTGATTATATTTTTATTTATTTTTGCTTGACTTTCTGAGTCAAAGAATGAAGTGACTAGAATGAGTCACTAGAATCACAGACCTCGAGATCATCTAGTCCAACCCCATGCAGAAAAGATATTGAAATTTGGAATTTTAAAATAAAAATCCTCTTAGTGAGATACTGAAATCAGATCATGATGCTGAGGCAGTTTAGTGGCATTCTACAGCTTACTCAAGTTAGCTTTAACTTTAATGCATCAGATACTAAATGTGAAGTGTAATTACATAATATCAAAATGTAAAGTTTTAAACTGTTTCCACAATCAAAGCCTGACTGTTAAAAATTAGCAAACAAGGTTTAGAAGAATACATTGCACTAAAGCTGCATAAGCAACATAACTCCTTTTGCAAGCTGTAAGTCTGGAGAAATTTTTCACTTAAGTCTTTTAAAAACCCTTCAAAAACACCATCTGGTTATGGCCATTAACTATGGGAAGAGATTGAAAGGAGTGACTTTACAGAAATATGAGTAAGAAACCATAGTACAAGACAAAAAGAACATTCTAACTATATTATATAGTAGTTATTTTCCCTGGTAAACACACATATATATATATATACACACAGGGAACAAGTCATAAAATGAAAAACAATACATTGTTGGAAACCATTTTTAAATCTCATAACCCTCTAATGTTTCTTTTTTACAAATAAGGGGATGTCATTGTATAACTGAGTTAGGATGGTGTAATACTTCTAAAAAATTATCTCCGGCTAAAGAAATTGCATACAAAAACAATGAAAATGACAATATTGTTTACCATGAAAATAATATTTGCACAAAACAGGACACAGTAACATTTTCTAAAACAAGAGAGCAGCAATAATAATGCCGCTCTATGTTTCAAATATTTATATCCAATGTATTTATAATAATCTTTTCCAAGGTTTGTGAGAAATAAATCTAATCTCCCCCTTTTTTTTCAAACTACGCATGGTATATGTGCTAACTTACTGAATTCATCCTTCATGCAATTCCAGTTTATTAAAGAGGTTAAAAATTTATAAAACTCTGATGGGATATGGTTTTAATGCTTCATCACACTACCCATCATTTGCTTTTCAATCTAGATCAGAATGATCTTTCCGACTTCCCTGCAATCACCTACCTGCACAGCTAATATTTTCTGAGCGTTCTCCTGAGAGGCTGCCTGGATCCTCGCCAGCCCAGCCTGGATGGAGAGGCCCCGCTGCCTCCACCGCGCCGCCAGCGCCCTGCGCAGCCGCCTCTGCAGTGCCCAAATCTGGGACCGCCGCGGGAACCGGGAAGCGGGGTTGGGGGGAATGAAGGGGCAGGGGGGGGGGGAGAGGCAAAGAAGGAAGGGAATGGGAGAAAGAAGGGGGGAACAAAACAAAAAAAAACCAAAAAAAAAAAAGGGAAAAAAAAGAAATTAAATTTCCCAAGTCAGAGCAGGAGAGGAAATTAATGGCAGCGTTCAAGAAGAATGATGAAGGGAAATATAGAAAGCAGTCAATAGCCCATTCTGCGCTGTACGGACCTGACAGGAATTTCACAGTCTCTTGGTTTTTCAGCCCACTCATGTGCATTCATCAGAAACCAGTCACATCTGGCTGCCAGGATGGGGGGTTAATTTTCTCTAAATGCCTCAGCAGTTTTGTTCTAGCTGAGGCAAACTCTGTGACTGCAAAGCTGATGAGTAAAATATTTCTACTTCACCCAGTTTAACTCAAAACCGATAGCCTCGGGACATATTGAACCTTTCTTAAAAAAATAATCTTTTGAAGCTTTTTGAATGGCACATCAGGTCAGGCCAAAGTTTAAAATGCAAGTTTAAGACTTTGATGGACACAAGGGCTTTTTTTTTCCCCTGTGTAAAGCTTATCATAGCTCGGCAATGTGTGCTTTAGTGCATGACAAAACTAAAGAGAATTAACTTAGCCATCAACTGCTCAGGGAGAACAATAACAGAAAAGAAATTTCCAGATAGAAGTTCCTATTAATCTACCTAGCTATAACCATGTGACATGAAAGCATCTAACAGCACTAAATTGCACTGAATGCGGCGGCTGAGAGTGACACTACTTAAAAAAACGGATTTTATATAGACATATAGAAAAGATAACACTTATCCTCAGAACTGCATTCAGTGCAAAGACTCTTAACTGAAATTATTCAAAGTGTGAGTGCTTACCTGATAGGCTTTGGCTATTTGCTAACAGTAATTTTTGTTATATCTACAGCTAAGACTGATACCATTTTTTTCTTAATCTGCAGGTATTTGGAACTTAGAAACCTGGTGGGGCAGGTTTCAGTCTTGAACAAAAATGTTTTAATGACACCTGAAAATGTATCAATGTAGAATGTTTTTGACAAAGACTGTGGGTCTTGGTAAATTCTGTAAATGTTGCAGCATACTCTAGACTAGCTGCAATTTAGAAAATGGAAATTTAAACGACCTAAATTATTGCTTAGTGGAAATACATGGTTTTGTGTTTCATCAAGTTAATTATTTCAATAAATTCCATAGCTATTGTTAGCATGAGGCCTTCAAGAATATGCCTGTCAACCAGATTAACACAATAGATTGTACCATTCCTTTGGAAATATTACATTTCATTAAGGTCAATGCCACAGGTCAATAATTGGATCAGTTATAAAGAAGCTTTTACATGATAAGATAAGACTGCTCTTTAGGAGCAAGCGCAGTGTACCAGGTGAAAAATACACTTTTTCAAAAGAATGTAGATTATAGTAATATCAAGTGAGCTATCACAGCCTAGAGAATAATTAATGCACATTTTCAAAATTAATGGCCTGATTTTCAGAGATACTGAGTTTCCGCAAGTCCCATTAGATTCTATGGAAGCTGTGAGTACCCTGCATTTTTGTAAATCAAGGTATAAAATATTAAAACAAATCTTTGTACATATTTTTTTTTTGAGTTCTGCCAGTGTATATTAAAAATAACATGAGGGAAGGTAGGCAAACTCAGTAGGAAAATATAAAAATATCAATCTGAATCACAGCCAAAACCTGAACCCAAATAGGAAAATGTTTTCCAGTTTGAAGAACCTTTTCTGAATACTACTGCTCCTTTCCTCTTATTTTAAGACATTTTTTCCCAAAATCTCTCTCTTTCTGTGGGTCCGCTATTAATTAATCTATTTTCAAATCTCACATTGTTTGATACCAATCTGAAGTCTGAAAAAGAAAGCAAGTGAGAGAGGAGAAAAACAAAACGACTTAAGACATTCTAATAACACAACATACTTAAGCCCAAGAAAAACAAATTAGGTAGAAAGCTATTTTTGGATTAATAACATTCTCATTTTTGTTAAAAGGTAAAATAATTGCAAGATATATTGTCACAATGAGGAAAATGGTGGCTGGGAGAGCATGTGAAAGGATTCATCAGAGAATGGTGAAAAAGCATCAGTGGGTATCCAGTTCAACCCCCATCCAGATTTTTGTCTTGAGAGGATCAAAACATATTAAAAATTTTGAGGTTTGACTATTTGAAAATTGCTACAATATTCATTGAGAAACTGACAGTTTATAATGGCAGGTGTCCAATACGACCTTCACTAAAGTTTCTCATTTCAAAGAACTGAATAAACACTTGCAAATTACAAGTCCCTGAAAGCTGTTGTAACTGTTGTAAGTATCCCTGCATCTAATGCAACTCATATTTTGAATACTTTTTATCATGCATAGCTAAATGGGGCCTAAACCAAATATTTGTTAATTTTACAATATTAATTGCAACATAAATATCATTTATGTACAGAATCAGAAATATATGTCCATAAGAAAGCACTAGCTTGATGAAATAATGTTACCTGCAAGCTTAGAATAAACTAATGGACCCACTAACCTTGGAGGGGCCATGGAATCTCCAGAGTCAACTGCAGACTTTTAGCTGAGGGAACAATTTAAAACAGAAAAATCCTGAGTAATCTACCTAAAAGTGCACTTTTAGCCCAAATGAAGCCTGTAGATTTCATAGGTTTTGCCGTGACCTCTCTATCGCTGCAGGCACTGACACTTTTCCCTTAGATCCTCTTCTTGGTCATATAAGACACATGTAGCTATTTGCTTTTCCTTATCTTTTAAATTTTGATCACACATAGAGGCTTAAGAAGGCAGGGCATGCATGGGTTGCATACATGACATTATTGTTAATCCTTCATTTATCATTGCTTTTTTTTCACTATTTGAGAAACATGCTGTTTCCTACGTATTCTCAAACTCATCGATCCAAATATTCACAGAGAAGGTAGCAGCATCTCCAGTGGTCAAGGTGTAGGAATATATACAGTAACCAAATATTTACATGAGATCATTTTGTTTCTGACATTTACTTTGCTGTAGGAGCAAGACTGAAGGAAAAAGGAATCAGAAAGACAAACCAGCTCCAGATTTTGGGGACTGAAAAGGAAAGGAAGCACCAAGATCCTTGTTTCTGTCATTCTTGGACCTGCCATGGCTGCAGCTGAGAATGATCTGCTGCTAGTCCCCACAAAAAAACCTTCTGTTACAGGGACTGTAGGAGGCTTTGCAAGGATCCCAAAATTTATCTTGCAAGGAGTAATAGCTCTCAAAGAGGCTGGGGAGACCGAATGAAGGAGTTGCCCTCACCATGCTGCTACTTTGGGGCTTCACTATTGTTCTCTTTTACCTGGGTTGTGGTTCCCCTCTGTGCCTCACAGCAGAGGGGAGCATATGGCTCTATATTTTTTTAATACCTTATTTATATATGGTACTAATGTCATCAATAATATCAATGCAAGTTTGGGAAAAGGAGGTATGAATTAGCTGCCATTGGTATCTTACTAGAGAGGAAGCTTATGATTCAGGCTACTTTATTCTGTTCTCACCTTTAAGTTTTTTGTTATGATAAATCAAGACACTTAATTAAACTCAAGACACATAATTAAACCTTAATTATGATTTGCATAATATGATTGAACTTAAGATAATATTTTTACCCATAATTTGTTATTTGAGGGATCAAACTGGCATAACAAGGCATACGACACTATTTGAAGCTGAGGCCTACTCAAGGCTAATTCTTTATTCCAGTGGTGTTGTTTCTAGGGCCTCACTAATTAATGCCATCAAAATATTTAGATGCTCTATACAGTAAACAAAAGGTAAATTGAAAGAAAATCCCATACAGATAGAAGGACCTGTATCTTACTTAGGACAGAACGCTTTTTACTTTTGTTGCCTGGCAGTTCACAGGAACCCAAAATTTTCACCTGCTTACCTTCTATTATGCAGGAAGAGACCAATGCAGATTACAGACATATTTGACAATGGACTCAAAACTATGGGTGTTTACTTGATTAAACACCAAATGGCATGTGGCTCCATTAAGACTACAAAGTGAACAGCACATGGAACTCAGTCATGGTGCTTTTTCTCGGTCAATAACATACCATTTGGACTGCTTCAATTAGTAGTTCTAGCTAGCATTATATTGGGTTATGATTACAAACCTAATTCTCCTCTCTGCTGTTTTTAATTAGAGAGATTCAAACAATCTGAATATAATTGTTCCTGTTTTACACCTGAGAATGCAAAGAGAGAGAGACCCTCTATAAATAAGCCTATATAAAAGATAAACTGGGGCACAGGTTATCTTTTCATTGCTCCTTCCTGTAGCAGGCAATGATGCTGGGAGGAACAGAAATATTCAGTCAATTAACACGTGGCTCCATAGCTGGTGCCACCACCACATGTTTGGGTTCTTTGACAATAGATTTGCCTATACAACACCAGGCCTGTTAAGATCTAGTGGGAGGTGCCTCTCTCAAAGGGGGAAAGAGGTTTTTGCTAAAGAGATTGCGGGTTTGACTGACAGGGCTTTAAACTAGATGGGAGGGAGGAGGGGGTTGATCAGCTTTGGGGTACCACACCAGGGTTGGAAGGACAGGGTGCTAGTAAGGGCCTTCAGCCTGGCTCCCTGAGCCAAGCTGGTGACTCTGCACTACAGTCAAAGTCTTATGGAGATGTGCCAGCAGCTCCTGGGGTAGATGTAGCGCACAGAGAAACACCTGACAGACACTCCAGGGGCAGCGCAGCCAACAGCCCAGGTGAAGTGCCTCTACACCAATGCACGCAGCATGGGCAACAAACAGGAGGAGTTGGAAACTACTGTCTTGCTGGAAAGATATGATATAGTGGCCATCACTGAAACCTGGTGGGATGAATCCCATGATGGGAGTGTGGCTATTGAGGGCTACAGGTTGTTCAGAAGAGACAGGCAAGGAAGGAAGGGTGGAGGTGTTGCCCTTTATGTCAAGAAATGGATAGAGAGTGAGGAGATGTCCCTAAAACCCTCCCTGGTGTCAGATGAGAGAGTTGAGAGCCTGTAGGTGAGGATTAAGGGACAGGCCAATACGAGGGACACTGTTATGGGTGTTTATTATAGACCAGCTGATCAGGATAGAGAAGAGGCTGAGGCCTTTTACAACCAGCTCCAAGTAGCCTCACAACTGCAGGCCTTGGTTCTTGTAGGGGACTTCAATCACCCAGATACCTGCTAGAAAGGCTACATAGCCAGGAATATGCAGTCTAAGAGGTTCCTCCAGAGTATTGATGATAATTTCTTAACCCAGCTGGTGGAAGAGCCAACAAGGGAGAGACACTACTGGACCTAGTACTGACAAAAAAGAGGGACTGGTAGAGGACATCAAGGATACAAGGATACAAAAAACAACAAGTAGGACTGAAACTTTGGATTTCAAGAGGGATAATTTTGTCCTTTTCAAGAAACTGCTAGGCAAAATCCCATGGGTTAGGGCTCTGGAAGGCAAGGGGGCTCAAGAGAGCTGGGCAATATTCAGACATTGCCTTCTCCAAGCTCAGGATCAGCATATTCCCAAGAGCAATAAATCAAGCAAGAGAAGCAGGAGACCTGTGTGGTTGAGCAGGGACCTTCTGAAAAAACTAATGGAAGAAGGAAGTTTACACCAATTGGAAGAAGGGACTGACCACTTGGGAGTATTACAGAGATGCAGTTAGGCTATGTAGGGAAGAAACAAGGAAAGCCAAGGCCTCCTTGGAATTAAAATTGGCAAGAGATGTCAAAGTCAACAAGAAGGGGTTCTTCAATTCTACTCGAGGCAAAAAGAAAACTAAAGGAAATGTGGGTCTGCTGTTGAATGAGTTGGGTGCGATGCTAACAGAGGATGCAGGGAAAGCAGAGTTGCTGAATGCCTTCTTTGCCTCAGTCTACTGCTTGGGCCAACCCCCAGGAGCCATGGACTTTGGATGAATTAGGGAAAGTCTGGACTAAGGAAGAAAGTCTGGACTTGGAGAAGGAGGACCAAGTTAGAGATCAATTAAGAAGGCTGGACATCCACAAGTCCATGGGTCCAGGTGGGATACACCCTAGAGTGCTGAGAGAGCTGGCAGAAGTCATTGCAGGGCCACTCTCCATCATCTTTGAGAGGTCCTGGAGAACAGGCGAGGTGCCTGAGGACTGGAGAAAGACCAATGTCATCCCAGGCTTCAAAAAGGGCAAGAAGGAGGACCCAGGAAATTACAGACCAGTCAGCCTCACCTCCATCCTTGGAAAGGTGATGGAATGACTCATCCTGGGTCTCAGAGCATATGGAGGAAAAGAAAGCTATCAGAAGCTGATGGTCAGCATGGACCCCCCCCCCTCCCCCGCCCCGACCAAGGGGAAGTCGTGTCAGACTAACCTGATAGCTTTCTATGATGGCATGACTGGTTGGATAAATGAGAAGAGGGTGGTGGATGTTGTCTACCTTGACTTCAGTAAGGCTTCTGACACTGTCTCCCACAGCATCCTCATAGCTAAGCCTAGGAAGTGTGGGTTAAATGAATGGACAGTTAAGTGGATTGAAAACTGGCTAAAAGACAGAGCTCAGAGGGTTGTGATTAGGGGCACAGAATCCAGCTGGAAGTCTGTAACAAATGGTGTTCCCCAGGGGCCAGTACTGGGTCTAGTCGTCTTCAATATATTCATCAATGACCTGGATGAAGGGATGGAATGTACCCTCAGCAAGTTTGCTAATAACACAAAATTAGGAGGGGTGGCTGACAGCCCAGAAGGCTGTGCCACCATCAAGTGAAACCTGGACAGACTGTAGAGTTGGGCTGGGAGAAGCCTAGTGAATTTTAACAAGGGCAAGTTTGGGTGCTGCACCTGGGGAGAAATAACTCCCCACACTAGTACAGGCTGGGGGCTGACCTGCTGGAGAGCAGCTCTGAGGAGAAAGACATGGGAGTTCTTGTGGACAATAGGATAGCCATGAGCCAGCAATGTGCCCTTGTGGCCAAGAAGGCCAATGGCACCCTGGGGTGCATCAAGAAGAGTTTGGCCAGCAGGTCGAATGAGGTCCATCAGGAGGATGGGGATGGTCTTTTCTCAGTGGTGCCCAGTGACAGGACAAGAGGAAATGGGCACAATTTGACTGTAAGAAGTTCCACCTAAACTGAGGAAGGAACTTCTTTACTGTGAGAGTGGTAGAGCACTGGAACAGGCTGCCCAGAGAGGTGGTGGAGTCTCCTTCTCTGGAGACATTCAAAACCTGTTCTTGTGTAACGTGCTCTAGGTAGACCTGCTCTGGTGGGGGAGTTGGAGTAGATGATCTCTAGAGGTCCCTTCCAACCCCATATGATTCTATGATAAATAAAGTTTCATTTTATTTTCCAATATTATAGTTATTCAACAGACAAATGTATTCTGCATTTAGAACACATGCTTATTTCTAAGGTGCCTGACCCAGTAAAACTGTAAGGTTCTGGATCACATAAAATATAGCAGATATTACAACAGGCAGGACTGGAATACTGCTTGTCTCAGAAGAAAATTCTCTTTATATTTTGCCAAACTTTAAACATTTGATCTAAAAACGTGCATGGCAGGTGTTTGCCTCAAGCTAAATTTGTTTGGATAGCCCAAGCGGTTTGCTTTTTTTGTGAGGTATTCTGGGCAAAATACATTATTCTGTTCCTCTTAGAAAATTATACTGATGTTTCCTTGACTAGATGCAGTACGCAAAGAGGAGTCGCATTTCAAAGCGGACAGCCTTTTTTTATATGAAATGACTATTTCCTAAAAATAATCTGCTGAGAACGGTAAGTCTTTGGAAAAAATTTTTTTGCAGATTATCACTAGTAAATTTTTCCATTGCTATCAACTAAAAATTTTAAAAATATTGTCCTCTGTAAGCACTCTTGAGCCTCTCATATGTCCTACAGTTGATCAGATTGCTTATGTACCAGCCTTGCCAAGCAAGGAAGAATGTTTATCTCTGTATAACTCTACCCTGTACAAAAACCATCTTCACAAAGCAATTTGTCATACATTAGGTGAGGAATACAGTACTGAAACTTGATTTTCTCTATAATGTCTGTTATTTTGGTCCAGAATGAGATTCATCACTGACAATGAAGTGCCTGTCTGTGTATCAGTGTAAATATCCATCTACTGGTGCTCAGCAATCCTGTAGAAAAAAAAGTCTTTGTGAAAATTGGAAGGTATACTTGGATGAAACCATGAGGTCTCTGTTAAGGATTCCAAGCTGTGATTAAGAAATCCAACTGTTGATCAAATCTGGTGCAATTCTAACCATCACAGTCTAATGTAGGTTTTACATAGCTATCTATGTTAGTACAGTAACATCAAACAGAGTGATCTAAACCTAGACCATAAAAATGGAATATTAATTGCCAATGCAATAATATTTTACCAAAAAAAAAAGAATAATTTTGTGAGTTTTCCTTCAAGAACTAATGGAAATTTTCTTTTTCCTTTCCTGAAGTTTTCTTCAGAAACAGCCTGAAAAGTAGGAAGCAAACTCAGCCAAAGGTTCAAGGAATGGAAATGTCTCTGAATAGAGAGACTGAGAGGCAGCTACTTTGAACAAATGTTGATTCCAGACTGAAAAGAATCTAAGGAATTACAAAATGAGACATTTAAAAGAACTAGCAGCTGAAGATGATCTTGCAGCTACAGTAGGTAGAGCAGGCTACTTACCAAGTGACTAAACCTATTTGTGGATATTAAAATGAAGAAGAAATGGACTAAGCAGCAGCAGGGATGGAACATATAGGTAGCTGAGGCAGATGAGAGAAACAGATGGGCAGAGCATTCCTAAGAAGTCTCACTAGACTCAGCCTACCATCAATACCATATTTTGATGAAATATTATGAACCTAAATCATTTAACATTAACCAATTGAGATGTCAGCAATGCACCGAGCAATCCAGAAGCTAAAAAATGTCCTGGCATACAGCAATGATCATATGACAGAGAAATGGAACACTAGATCCCACCATTCAAAAACACCTCAAAGAATTATTCAGAGAAAAAAGATTTCTCTCCTTCCTTCTGCAAGAGAAAAGGTTTGCAATGCAATGCCATACTGGATGTAAGATGAAGCTGGGCAGAAATCTTAGTAAACAATAGTCTGGATTCAGATCTGGTGAATGTGAATGAGCTAGATGTAGTCATAAGTGAGGACCATCATAAAACAAAACATCATCAATTCTCAAAATCACTTGGAAAGCTTATGTACACTCGCAGTCATATACTGAGCATGATGCTGTGAAGAAGGCAGAGAATGATGGAAGCCAAAGAACACTGTAATGATCAAGGCTCCTGAAAGTAACACTCCAGAAATTTATTATATTCATATCTCTGCCACACACCTCTGACACACTGTACCCCTGGCATATAAACTAAATCACTTAAACTCAGCTTTTCAGAGATAACTGGGAATTTTGTGTTATTTCTATTTTGTGGGGCATCCAGTTTACGTCTTTAATTTCTAGAGCTGATTAGCAATGACAGATTCAATTGAAGACACTGGGAAAACTTGAAATCATACTGTGCCATGAAGAAAGGTATATGTCTGACATTACCGTACCAGGGTGAGGTGTGTAAAAGGCTTTAGGTATTTGATTGCTATGTGAGGCAGCTAAAACATAGTTATTCTATGGTGTTGACAGTGCAGGAAACTAAGATTATTTCCCTGAATTCTTTTATTAAAACATTACTCTGTTTTACATTCAGCAAATAAAACTCAACACCACTCTTGACTAATATTGATATAACTGGTACCTGACCTTCTGGTTCCTGACCTTCTGGATTCAACACAATATTATTTTGTAATTCTGCAGCAGTCCCTCTTAAGACAGCAATTTATTACAAAATAGAGCAAACCAAAATGCAACTAACAGAAGTAATAACTACTAGTCACTGCTTTCAGTAGTAACCTACTATGATTTTCAGACCTAAGCAAATTACCATTACATGTTGAACAGAGACTAATGTGTCATTTCTAAATCTACACTTTCTCTATTTTCAAATGATGCTAATCTTATATCAGAGACCCAATGTGTGTGTCATATTAATTCAACAGTGCACTGTGAATGCTAAATTCTATGTAAATGACATAAGCCTTATCAGTTCCATTCATTGTTACAACTCAAACAACGGCAATTACAACAACTCTACAGATTTTGGCGCAGTAAGAATGGCAGATTTATTAGCAAAATCCAGTTAATATTTATCTTTTTATACTATTCAGCTACCAAGTTACACCTGTACAGTATACAAAGCTCCTAGGTAATGAGATATTTCTTTATTGTCAAATCTGCTCCACAGACTGCTGGTAAAGATTACATAGCTTATTTAAATAAAGCTCTTTTGTCAACAGACTGGATATACTTTAAAAAATGAGTAAAAGCCTCATGAAAAAAACAAATCTCAGCTGATGTGCAAGTATACATGAAAAGATGCACTTGTTTTTTGACCTTATTTCAGTTGTGAATGCTTTGGTAAGCAGATTAGCAACGTTAAATTTTAAAAAAGGAAAATTGTATTTCAAGATCCACTAAAAAACAAATGAAGAAACCCTGAAAAATCAGACTACAATCTTCCACTAAAAATATCAGTGAATGCAGACAAAACCAGCAGTCAATGGAGGAAGAAAATATTTAAAGAATGGTATTATGATTTTTAACTGCTGTCAGGAGAAAAATAGAGTAAGATCAGGGTGTCTTTCTCCTTCCTGTGGTTACTGGCTGCAGCTATTTTTAACACCAATCTGAAAATGGAAAGTGTGCTTTCTGTATTAAGTTCCTGAAAATGTAGCCTGGAGTTTGATAGTGAGTAGACATAGAATGCAAGTGATGTTATTCTTTCCTCAAAGGCTTTTACTTTTGCCAATTTCTACTGCTATACAAGGGAAATATATCTGAACTTATCCAGATGGTTCTCTCTATATCATTTAGTAACACTGATAATCAAATACTGCTATTTCATTCCCAGGAGGCCGAAGCAATGAATGGAAACATCTTGAAAAGGTGCAGATAATTCCACTTACTCCAAACTAAAGGGTTGTATTTCTTCAGGTTTTTTTGCCTCCAATGCTCTCATCTACAGAAGCCTACAACTTTTCCCAACTTTCATTTGGTATTTGCACAAAGCCATTAGAGGAACACATCAGACAGCACAAGCTGAAGTGTCAAAACCCTGCAAGTAAACAAGATTGCTCCAAAGAAATTCCTGACCTTGCCATTAATTTCTCCTGGTAAAGCAGCCATAATCTCTAATCATTCTTTTTACAGACTCCACTGCTTACTCTGAAAGAAGAAATTGCACAATAAAATACTATATCTCATCCTCTGTCCCCTCCTAAAGGATTTCTGGAGTATAATTGTTAACACATTTTTCAAAATGTAAACTAGCAGTCCTTTGACATTTAGTGTTGTTGATTATTTTTTCATGAGCTTGCAATATTAAAAATAAAACTAATAAACTATTAAGATCCATTTTTGTGAAGGGTGAATTCATGCCTTCTTTGCTACCTTTAAGATACACTAAGATTAATTACCAAAAAGTACTTCAGTTGTAGACCTATCAGAATACAGAGGCAGCACTCTGTCTTGACTAAGGAACATCAACTATTATGATGATAAACTTCTATATTAAGCAGTTGCTTATGATTCATATAGAGTATCTCCTGACTATTGCAAAACAGTAAAAAGAAATTCAGAGGAAGAATTTTTTTTTGTTTTTCTGGATGAGACATTTTTCAATTATCCCCTATAACTTCATAAGAATTCAAGGATCATAAATCAAGCCCATCTTGTTCTCTGTCCAGAAACCAGTGTGTTGTGACTGGACAGTACTTCCGTTTCATTTCTACTTTGAGTCCTTTGGCACTTGGCTATGAACTCCCAAGAGCTGTTAGTCACCAGCCAATTCCCAGGCTTTGGGCAGTGTGACTGGGTGCTGTGATAGCCCAGGTGATACAACAGGCACCACCAAAGTGGCACACGCTCCTGAATGCTTGGCTGAATCCTCATCAGCATTCCTTTAGCTGTGACAGAAACATGACTTTGAGTTAACCATTTGAGGAATGGCATGGCCTTCAGCTCATCAAAGCCAGGTTTTGCACAAGAATTTCCTACCTGGGTTTGCACAATACACTGCCTGGACAGTGAAAGCAACCCAGAGGCTAGATATTCTACAAGGCCAACTTGAGCATGGAGAGGTAAGTGTGCTTCCTGGAAGGCAATGAATCAATCAGAAGAACAGCTGGCCAATTAAGATGTGCATAACTTCTTGCCAGATGTTACCTCTGTGCTGATGGCTGACTGCATCTTAGAGATGCACATTGTTTCTCAACCCCTGGGGCTACTTTCGTATCGTTAAATAAACAGAGCTAGGAACCATTCTGTGGCAGTAAGACTAAGTGGTACAGGCTGCCTTTGTCCACACTATATAGCCCACTACCACTTTCTCAGTCTTCTGTGACAGCCTCATTGCCCTAAAACACAAATAGTATTTTGAGGGGAGAAGGGCTTAACAGATGAATGACTGAATTAACGTGAAAGCTGTGTTTCAGGCTATGAAGATGAAATACCGAAGAGAGTAGGCTTTTTTTACCCTTTCTTATGGCAAAGCCTTTTGGGATAGTGGTGGAATATTGTATTGTGCTGAGGGAACTCGAGCTGGTTTTGTCCTATTCACACTCCCTGCATGAAGAAGTCCCAGATACATGTTATTCCTTGACTCATGCTAAGGACTTCTCTTGGAAAATGCTGGCTAGTGCAAGGTAAAACAGGACATGGTACCATAAATATACAGTACTATATTGTACTACAGAGCAGGTCTAGCTAGGTCCCTAACCATTCATTTCACAGACTAGATGTCACCTTCATGGCCAACTGTACCCTGAGCTTCCTGTTGAAAGTGTCTTGGAAAGAGCCAGATGCACACTTGCATTTCATAAACAGTGAGTACTGAATTAATAAATTAAAAGAACTCATGAGGAGGATGGAATTAGAAACAGAACATGAAGGTTGGAGGTGGTCCATCTTCAACAAGTAGGGGAAGATAAGCAAAATATACTTGGTTAGAGGGTACTACAGTAAGTCAGGGTAGGAACTACACTGTTAAGAAGTGATATCTTAAGACTAGTAACTGAAGTCTTTAAGTCATCAACTAACTTGGACTTGACATCCTTAGTCTAACCAAACACCCTTTTCTTCTTACCTAGTACCAGAGCTAAGGTTTCAGAAATCTCACGAAAATTCTTAAACCTTGTAACCTCCTTGCTGATTTTGAACCTAGCTCTGATTTAGAGCCTTAGGCTAGACAGTTGTTTTCCTTCTTGCTTGACTCAGAGGTCAACATAAGGTAGCAGAATTCCCTTTCCTGCTTAGTAAACATAAGCATCTTTTTAGGTTTACAAAGAGTCAGATACCCATACTTGCGACATTTACACATCAGCTTCTCAGTCCCTTATCTTGGATGACTCTTGATAGCATTCTTACTGAGACTTCTAAAGTGTTACTTAATTCTCTGATCTAAGAATATAGCACTCAAACACATGGTCCTTGTTAGCATTTGACTGTCTTTTCCCACCACCCTTATCTGCCTGCCTTTAGTCAGGATGGAGATTGAACTGCAAATATAAATATTATGGGTAAAGCAGAAATCAAATGGTATTCACAGAATGGAGTTTACAATTAGTTAGATATTTATCTTCAGTCTGTCATAATACATATTGTATTAACTAGCTATTAAGATAATTGGAATAAAATTTTGACGGTCTTACCAGAATCCTTTGTCTTCAGAAGGGCTTAGGGATTCAACCACATTTCTCTAGGAAGCACAAAGGCTAAATGAAGTCACAAGCTGTCAGTAATTAAATCACTCAGTGAGTACTGTAAGTAATTTATATAAAAGTCTCAAATTAAAAGAAATATCACAGGTACCATGTAGACTCAGATAATGTGATGTAGATTAAGACCTAATGTAAAGGAGAAGTTTGAATGATATCCAAAAGCATTGCTTCATTGTACTTCCTTCTTCCAGTTCTGAGAAGAAAGATGGAGAGGAAGAAGAAGAAGAAAGAAGAAAATTAAGAACAAGACTAAGCAGAGCAAGAAATAAGAAAGCAAGTGCCTGAGAAGGCAGGAATGAGAATTCCCTACCTTGACAGTGTAGCTCTATTTTAATTTGCAATATTCCCACCTCAATATTTCATAAAGAAACAAAAATATGAAAAGAATAGTGCTGGAAAAAGTCACAAATATATTATTTGTAGTAACTCTTCAAAGCATATGAGTAAACAAACAAAAGGGTTTTTAATTTTTGTTGTTCTTTCCACAATGTCCTCCCTCCTTCAGATTCAGAGAGCTCAGTGAGTAAGCAGATAAGTCTGCTATTGGATTTACAGTCTGAATTTCAAAGTGTAGTGTGTGTCACTTCTAGTATGTGCATGGACTTTGAATAGGGCAGAATATTCTAAGTATCAGTGGAATAAAGCAAAACTGTGTATGAAAACAAACTGAAATTGATTTCCTTCAACTAAACTGCCACAGATAACAGGACAGATTCAAATGAGCATGGACCACAAAGAACTTTGAGTCATGTTACACAAGATGGCTAATAACAATATACTATGCTGCTAATTAGCACTGAGTCAATTACAACAGTGTAGGTTTCAACAATGCCGGTTTTATAGCCAAGGAGACCATTTATATTATTTTGTATTTATTTATTTATTTCATTGATGAAAACGTTCTTCAACAATTCTCCGTGGTTTTACTTCTAAACTTTTACTCAAGCTGAATTCTTTTGTTCCCATGTGCATATCACATTTCCCTCACTTTTCCTCCTGAACAACATCCAAAATTGTCAATGAGATTGTAATGCTATTGTAAGTTATTTATTGTATTTCATAATGATAAAACAGCACTTTATGTAAAAATAAGCTAATGTCTCTGGTATAGTCCCTGATAAAATTTTCAATCACAAGATCATATTCTGCTTGTCACTTAAGAATTTAATGCAAAAAATAAATAACTTTTCATTTCCTGATACATTAAGAAGTTTGCAGCCATTCATATTGTGAATGTGGGCACTCCTGTTTCCTGGAGGTAGCATTTATAAGATCCCTCTATTGATTTTTCACCTGCAGGCTAGGAGTGCTTCTTGGCACTCCCCTGGTCCCCATGCAAGCATGACACATTTTCCTCCCTGTCTGCATGCAGCAGTTTCCAGCACAATGAAATCAGGGGCCCTCATAGAGCTAATGTGCATCTGGGTCTTGTTTTGCTGCTGAGTGGGGAAACAACACCCACAAACCTGTGTGGGGTGTGCCCCTGTTCCAGAGCACAGACAAAGCCTGGTCTGGTCTGGTATTTCACACCCTGCTCTCAGGAAAAGGGGAAGGGCCGAACAGTGAACAGTGAAGACAGTCAAAATGGACAATCATATTTTCAATGTATGAGAAAAGTAAAAACCCAAAAGCAACAATGCTAGTGAAACTTACAGCAGGTAAAGTCAAATTCACTCAGCAACTGCAACGGAATGGCCCCTAGGATTTATCATTTTTACATTGCAGCAAAGAAACTGGAAGTCCTAGGAGGTCAGGCTCTAGCCCAGATAGATCCATGTCTCCATCCCTTAGCACCACAACAGGGAGCCTATTAACACTGACAAGGCTGACTGCCCTGAAATTGCAGACTAAAAACACTGACACTCTTGGCCCCAACAGTACAGGACCTTAGGACCTGTGCCCCAGATTTCGGGGAACACCTCAGGACCACCAGGTGTCAAATCTCTGGCTGTTGGGTAAGCCACCAAAGTCCCCACTGCAGAACTGGGACCACAGGTTTTATTGCTGGGGGGGGGCACACAGGCGCAGTCAGGCTACCCAGACCACCGTCAGTGTGTCGGGAGGAACCGAGCTGGGGTCACAGAGCCCAGCCTGGCAAGGGGAATTCAGCATCTCTTTCCAACTCCGAGCAGGATTGTACTGAAAATATAGTTTCTATTGGCAATAAATTAATCAAACTCAAGATGTTAAATAAGTTATCACCTCATTTTTCCTTTCATTAATGTTCCTGGCAGGATTTCATTTATTTGTTACTATCACTTAGTTAGGTGTGTTTCTTAAACAAAAAAATATGCAATCTTAAATATGATTTAATCAAAAAGGTTTTCTATATACCAATTACAGCCCTTATTTATACAGCTATTATATTTACAAGGCAAATGTATTAAATAGGAACCATTAAAATAAAAAAGATCTGACAAAAATTGTTGAACACTGCTTTCAAAGATGTATGTATTCAATGGGCCTTACAATTGGTGTCTACATTCACCTTTCTTCTTAGTAAGGATTATGACTGTATAGTCATCTTTTCCTAACTCATGGAAGATTCTCCGGAACTGAAGAAAATTCAAGCATGTCTGAAAACAAGGAAGTCATTACTAGCATGTAAGCTTCTGATTGATTTTCACTATGGCTGTCAAGAAGTTTGGTCTTTTTAATCCTTCTCTGAAATGCAGTTTTTGTATAAACCCTTTCAAATAGCAGTTTTTATAGGTAAGAGCTGACAGCAGTAATAAACAGGACAGAAAACACATCTTTGGTTAAACTATTTAAATGAAGAGGTACTTAAACTATTAATGACCTGAGTCAGTGACTTTGGTAACCATGAGTTAGTTGGCAGGTTCCACCTATCTTGATTTCCAAGACTCTTAAGTGTCACAATTACACAAATAGATTGTATTCCTGATGACCAGATAAATGAAAGATGCAAAAAGGAATCTAGTTAATGCCTTTATAATCACACACAATTACCTAAAAGGATAATAAAAACAAAAGAGAAATGTTCAGAAGTTAGGAAATGCCAGACTTACAGTTGCTTTGGCAACATTAATTTAAGACCCTATGTATTATGATATGATACATAGTCTTTTTCCTATCTTTTTCAAAGCAACAGGTGGGCTCACATTGTGGACACATCAACATGTGCAGTGGAAGACAGTATTTCTGGGAGAGGTTTTTTCTGCAGAACATAACAATATTTCATATAAGACAGAACTAAAAGGGGGTAAAACACTATCCCAAAGAGTTTCATAGATGTTGTTGAGAGTGAATGACGTCTAAGATTCAGGCATCTTTAGTTCCTTTTCAGTATCTGAAAGGAGAGCATCCTTAATAGGCAG
Organism: Scolopax mira; assembly: GCA_004320125.1. Lineage (NCBI taxonomy): Eukaryota > Metazoa > Chordata > Aves > Charadriiformes > Scolopacidae > Scolopax > Scolopax mira. The sequence goes on from BJBW01006561.1 coordinate 166,867, forward strand.
AGGTTCTTCCATTTCTCCATAGGAAGACTCAGACTTACTGGAAAACTCCAGTATTTCCCTGAACTGCTCTTTTTTTCTGGTCCAAATCACTATTTGTCTATCCTTAACCTGTCTCCTCATCCCACCATCCATCCCATCCATCTTACAAATAATCAATCTAATTCTAGGAAGTCTTAATCTCATATTCCCTGTATCCCTTAAAAGACAGTAAAAAATATCTTTAGTCTGAAACTGTGAATTAGTGATAGTAGACCGAGGAGAATTTTATCCATACTACAAGCATGCATCAACATTGCAAAATAAAGGAAGACTGCGGAGCAAACTCCACCACTAGACAGCTAATCATCAACACAGTTCACTCTCTGGTTTTATTTCAGAGTAAACTATGTGATCTCCTGCAGGCAAAGCCTACATATCACAGAGTCACAGAATGGTAGGGGTTGGAACAGACCTTTGGAGATCATCTAGTCTGATACCCCTGCAAAAGCAGGTGATGATATGATATGATATGATATGATATGATATGATAAAATATGATGTACTCAGGGACTGCTCCAAAAAGATTTATATCCCCAGACATGCTACATGTCATCATGCCACATCTCATGGCATATTATACATAACTGCACTTTAACACCATTTTTAAAATCTGCTCTGGTGGATTCATCTGCTCTTGGTAGAGCACTGGAACAGGTTGCCCAGGGAGGTGGTTGAGGCCCCTTCCCTGGAGACATTCAAGGTGAGGCTCGACGAGGCCCGGGGCAACCTGGTCTAGTTGGAGGTGTCCCTGTGACTGCAGGGGGAGTCGGACTAGATGACCTTTGAAGGTCCCTTCCGGGGATGATTCTATGATTCTATGAATTATATGATTCTATAATTCACATGATTTCCAACAAACAAAGCTGAAATACAGCAGTACATAGTATTATCACAAGTTTAGGCCACTAAGTCTCTGCTGATGTCCACAGCCCAGTGCTTTGTAGTGGGCCGATCAAGCCATTGGTACTGACAAAGCCAGTCTTGGCTCTGTGGAAACCAAGAAGAAACATCATCTAGGCTTGAATCCAAAGGAGATCTCTTTGGCCTCCTTTTTTTTTAAGCCTTCTTCAACGTATTAGAAGTGCCTGAACAGCAATTCTGTCAATCTTTGTTGCAATGCTAATGCTGAAAAATGGAAAGTATAAATGTCAGAAGCTGAGTTTTCTATTTTTGGTGATGTTTTTCTCCCCCCTTCAGTGCATTGTTTTTGACCTTTCAGGACCCAGATTCAACTTCTAACAGCAGAATAACAATAGTTACAGCTCCTCTTAATCAGTTTCCCTTTCTGCAAAAGAAGAAAGCAAAACTCTGCACACTCTGCATGCACCTTGCTTTCTTTTGGAAGAAAATTTGGATGCACAAACAAGGAAGGAAACATTGTACTTCAAAAGATTCCCAGTTTGGAAGATCAGGAGAGCAGGACTGCAGGGCACACAGCAGGAACACCTACCTGTTGGTGCAGACACAGTTACCGTATCCTAGATAACAAAATTAGAAAGTCTGTTTCAAATTAAAGACTAGGTTCACTAGCATACCAACTGTTTTTCACTCATCTAATGCACAGTAAGTGCTTATTTGGATGCTTTACATTATTCCAGAGTTTGGAAAGACAGTAAAGAGAATATCAATAAATTTAGCTTTATGAGTTGAATTCATTTAAAAAAGCAAAACAAAAAACCACCAAAAAATCATCATAAAACCAGACTGAAATAACTTTTCCTTAACATATCTTTAAACATTTTATTCAAAATTGGTAATAGCCCCTTAACCCTGACCACCTTCTGAGGTCAATCATATGCACTATGTAGAATAAAATATTACTATTTTTTTCCTATTACTTGAAACATACACATAAAATAAATCTACCATATGTCCAAATCAAGAAGGAAAATACATCTTTAGTGTCAAAACTACCTCACCTAAGGCAGCCACTTCAGTATAAATACAAAGCTCTTACCTTGTATGGAGGCTAGACAACAGAAGATAACATTCATCTGCAAAGTCAGCTACTATGCTATAGACAGCAAAGAAATGCATAAAATTTAAATTTATGCTGAAAATCCATTGAAGTACAAAGCTTTGAACTTGGCCAGTAGTCTAGGAGAGCCAGTTTTAGGCAACTAAAAGGTTGATAACTAAAAAACTGCATGTCATTGGACACAGCAAGATTTATAATACGGAGCTCACTGAAATACAGCCACCAGGAATGTAGAAAAAGTATTATATACTCTGATAAATATGTATTATATAGTTCAAAAATGCATCTTAATAGGACTTAAAGGATGTCCTAAATCAGATTCCCTAAAAGAGTATGCATGTTGGTTACGAGTGGTTTTTCACTGCAGGACATAACTGTTTAGGTAAAACCAAACAAAAAAACCGATACCTTTTCTCCCCAAAACTGAAAGGGGACAGCCTCACAGGTATTAAAATAACCAAAAGAAGAAAAAAGATGTTTGGACTGTACAGTGATTTTAATTATGGATAAATATAAAATTGTAAATACAGTATATGGTAGTGAACATTTCTTTATAGTACTGTTACATCTACTGATCTGATTATAATACTGCATGTAGGAAATGAAACAATTGCATTTGCATGCCTACAGCTCAAGTCTGCTTTATTTCCCGTAGATCATCTATGTATCTAGACAGGTGTGCTAGCTTCAGGCTATTTTTACTGCAAAACATCTGAAATCACAACTGTGAACTGGTTCCGCAGGTGAGAATTTTCCTGACAGAGTATTTACATTTGAATTTGAAAAGTCATCTGCACCTTAAAGACAGAGTCTAGTACCTAATGAACAACTGTGGCCATTGGTTTTAGGGTTGGCTTTCTTACTGGGACCCATATTTATTATCCTGTCATTCAGAAAGACTGAGTTTTCCCAGTAGATATCAGACTACTATTATCTAGATGCTTAAATATACAGGTTTAGGTACCTAGCATAGAGGCACTGGAGTTTGAAAGCTTTGCCCAACATCTAAATTAAATAGTATTGTGCCACAAACTGGTAAGAACAGGCACTGCAAGTTTTCAAAAGGAAAACTTCACCCACACTGCCTGTCCACTCTAAGGCTTCATTTACTCAGCTTAATTTAAAAACTCCTCATATACCTATTAAGAAATTACTGGTTGAAGGACAACGTGAAGTTCCTATGTGCACAATATTTAACTTCAGCATAACTTTCTTATCTGTCAGATTTTTAACTATTCCTTTTCATAGCTTCAGAAAAAAAACCAAACGTTTTTCTAATGGGCTGCTGATCAGAACTGTTATTCTGATGGTGAAATCCCAAAGGGAAACATGTTTCAGATACGAAGTATTCCCTCCAGAGTCCCTGGCAGTCATAGGAAGAAGTTCTTGATGTATAAAGACAATGTCACCATTGTCAGAGAATACTACAGCAGGAAATGAACCACAAATAAAAGCAATGTCTTTCTTCCTAGTAATCAAAATAGTTGTTTTTCCACCTACAATAATTTTGGAGAATAAAATCCTAATTAAAGCTTCTACACATTGTGAGAAAAAACACTTGGTTCTATCTTTTTTAAATGTACATATACTTAGGCAATTACTCAAGCTCATAATTTATAAAAGGTAAGCTCGTACACAACATGTAGAGGTGGCCTCCATCAAGAAATCAAATTATAATTTTATAGAAGGTGAAATAATGTACAGTTCACAGCCAACTTCACTCTTCCAACAAATGGAGCCATAAATGCAATTTTCTGTCCTTTGCTCTGAAGAATTAATTTTAAGGTATTCATATTTTTCTTCAAGTACATCTTAAGTCTCAATTAAACCACAAAAAGCTACAATAAAGTAACATTAAGAACCAACTTAAACCCATCATAGCAAGGAAATTCAGACTTAGGCTAAAAATTTTGTCTCGCTCTTCATCTTTAAATCACTCTGTTGTGGTTAGGAATTGTACGGCTTGAAGAAGTGTGTGATTTTTCATACTGCACACTACATATGTTCCAGCACTTAGGTTAAAGGAAAGTCAGATTTTTAGCCTTAACTCTGAATTTCTTTACCTTTGAAGGCTTAACTCAAGCATCTATAATTACCTTAACAGGAGCTTTTTTACATTTAAATCTTTTCAGTCTAGAATAGAAAGTGGAATTCTAAAAGCTCCTGTTTTGCTGTGTTCTTCAATGGCACTTCCTGAATTTAAAGGATTGAGCATCGCTTACTACATGAAACTGAATATATGCGTTTTTAAATGGCACTTAGACATGAGTGGCTTAAAAGTAGTAAAAAAGGCTTACACATTCCTAATATAAGTTACAAATTCAAACATTCGGGCATGAAAATCCTTTCCTTAAGTTGTTTTCAAGCTTCATCCTTTTTTCTGCAATAACTAAAGCAAAGCCACAGTAGCTGCAGCCATTTGCATCTAAGGAAGAGATGTTTTGCTTTGGTGATATAGTTAATGAGTCTAAAAATATTCAGTATAATAATTCTGTCAAAGCCCCCACAGTCTCCTCAATGAGCAGAAGCCTGCAGGATTCCAATGGGGAGCCAAGTAATGAGCTCTCAGCATTCGCTCCCACACCGTCCAGACGAAATATACTCGGGCCTCAACGGTTCCACATCATTAGCAACATGAAACAAAGACACATGCTTGACTTTAATAAGCGACTAAAGTTGCTGGCTTATTAGGCTGTCACTGCACATAAACTCTATTTCAGTGTGACAAAACAGTTCCCTGCAAACAATAACAAAAAAAAAAAAAAGGAACGAAAAAGGGAAAAAAAAAAGAAAAGGAGGGGAGCACTTTTCCAAGCAGAGGTTGGTATAATTGAATGTAGTAAGTGATTGAACGGAGTTGAAGGAAGGCACACAGGAAGTGATGGGTGTCTGACACCGACTCTCACGGGCCCGCCACAGACTGCAGTTTCACTGCTGGAGACGACGGTTATGGTGGGCTGCAGTGATCAGACTATGGGCATATGTGACTGAGTTTTAGTTGATATTCCTGCAAGACAGGAAGTGAAGAAGCTTATTTCCCACTGGGAAAAGGTTCAGGCATGATTAACTTGGGCATGACCAAATAGGTCAATGATATGACAATGAGAGTCTAGCACAATAATTAAGTGGGAAAATGCGTGTGATTTGTTTCTTCTTGTTCTTAACATTCCAATAATACATTAGCAAGGATTCATTTAATCTCTTTCATTATATAAAAATTGATAGCAACACTGTATGATAGCTGTCATTTGAATATATTTCTTTAAATTATATTTATCACTCCAGCAAAATAGCTGCATCGATGAATATTCTTCAGTGTTTAAACTTTAATGTTTGACTTGCAGAGTTACTGAGAAAAGGGTAACAAAACTTTTTAAATGTTAATTTCTGCTAAAAGTATATGTATATATAATACATATAATATTTAAAGAAGGGTGGCTTTTGATCTTAAGGCAAACTTGGCATCAGGGATGTGTAGGAAAGAATCCTCCTGTGACACAATATTCTTCCCAATTTCAATCATTCTCCTGTTTCATAGGAGCGTGACACAGATCTCTCGGTTTTTCAGATGTGAAAAACCAGTGAGTGACATTAACAGAGGAATTCACTTATGCCATAAGAGTTAACCACCAGGTGGCTATGGCCCTCATCTGGAGGTTGAAGATCAAAGCTCAGGTTCTCCATTCTGCACTAATTCAGAGCAAGCATGAATATTTTCACGCACTGCAGTCACCAGTATAGATTCAGCAGAAAAAGCTGAGAAAAATCTAACCATACACATTTAGAAAATTCAGCTAGATTCATTGAGATAGATGTTGAAGTTCCCAGCCCAAACTGGCTTTAAGAAAGCCAAGACAAGTAAAAATAGTGTTCCTCGGCCCTAAGAGCATGTTCTTGTTCAAGCTTCGAAATAAAACCCCATGAAGGATTCAGTTCTGAAAACATGCCATTTTTTCAAGGAGAAAGATTTCTTAACCAGATACACACAGCTTGTTTAAATATTTATTTCATCCAGAATACTTTCCATAAATGTAGTTTGCTTTCTGAGTTCATTCTCAGACTCTTTCAATAATGGTAACACACTTTTAGTAGTCGGCCATCTTAAACAATATTATGAACATGTCAATGTCAATACATAAAACGGCGGCATATTGAGGAGAATAATGGAGAGATGAAAGGGTAACAAACACCTGTATTTGGTGGGAGTTCTATAACAGTTTTTATTTATTTTTTATTTCAAAAATGTTGAAGAAGAGGGAGTTTTGTAGGCATTAGAATAATGCCTTTATATTTTCATCTGAGATGACACAATTTAAAATTACCTGTGAAGTAAAAGACAGAACCTCACTGTTGGTTTAACAGGTTGATCTATCAAAATTTCCAAGGGAAAAAAAATAATCAGGTTATCTTTTGAAAATCTGAATTTTAACTCAAAAGCAGGGGTTAATCACAGCTTTTATAAATGAGGAAGTGGAAGGAGTTGTTCTCCTATCAGTATGTAATAAAAAAGAGGTGATACATAAATAATAATATTAGAGTACATTATAGCAAAAAATATAATTACTTGTGAATTTAAGACATAATGTTAAGATATTTGAAGAGCCAGTGATTTGGGCAGAAAGCAACCCTTACCATGGAGCACAGGCACAAAGTCCAGAACACAGCCAGGCCCAACTCTGCACTTACCAATATAATCCACCATAAGAATTTACATGACTATTGGAATGCAATCCTGAAGTGCTTCAATGTGTTCAGAGAGGAGGAAGTACTCCTAGCTCTCCATCATTACATACAACAGTTACAGCTGGCTGTCTTTCCCCAGAAAGCTGGAAACAACAGACAGTTCACCAGAGACTTTCCTAGAGACATGGAAACAGGAGGACTGAAATCTGTATGCGAATCCTGAAAAGCTCTCAGTTCTGCAAGATGTTAGCACTTGCTAACTGTTTCACAAGGAACACACAACGTTGTGGTCAGACACAATGAACACAGCAGATACAACAGATACAAGCAAAACAAATGCATTCCAGAGAAATTTCCAAATTATGAAGGGAGTATTATCTGGAGATGAAAATTTCATTATGGAATCTTGCATCTGTGTAGTTATTCAGCTCTTAACTAGATCAAGATAGTAAATACTAAACACCAAGATACTGTTGGAGTTAGTATCACAGGTTCAATGAAGCCCAAAACTGACCTAGGCAGCTAGGTAGGCTCATATGTTTTTCTTAATAATCTCAGACATCTTTTCTAAATGATATAATTCATTTTGAACACTTGAAAATTTCCTATAATTTATATTAAATGATAAATAAATACATGAAAGAAAAATACCCTTCCACAAGTTTTCCTTCAGCAATAATACACTCACAATCCATAACTAACAGGAAGACAAACAATCCATATTTGGCACAAAATACTGAAACTCTATTTCTACCCTGGTTCCCAGTTGATTTAAACCTTCATTAGAAAATATACAACTGTTAGTGCAGAAAAATAGAAATATCTCTTGTAATAAGAGTAAATTATATATGAATGAGAGCCAGACACCCTTTGACACATGGCTGATAAAACCCCTGGCTTCAGGCATACTACTGAATTGGAAACTCTGTTGGGGTAGCACCCCATACAGAATAATGTGAGAATAAAATCTTACTATAATAAATTTATCTTAGTGACAATTTTATGCATCATTCACTACTGTTAATTTAATACAATACCCTTGCAGGGTAGCTGCCCCCGTGTCCCAGGTCGCATGTTCCAATACGAGCCTTAAAGCAGCAGCTGGACTTCACTGAACTGATTGTCAGTCATTATTCAGTGGCTGACAAGTACTTTTAACGATCATGGGCAACACTTTAGAAAACTGCAGCATTCTAGCTATAATTCTGCACTGGAACTGTACCTTCGTTTAATTCCGGAAGGAAATTATGGCTGCAGGAATCTGGGTTTCACACAGAGGTTCAGAGTAGCTAAAGATCTTTCAAGTACCATAGAGATTCTCTAAATAGCTTGTTTGCTATACTTCGATCACCTTTCATCTAAATAGAAGAAAATGCATGAGGAAGGAATGGGGAACATATTTTATCCTCTGTACGTTTCATTAGTATCTTTAATTAACTCTCCTTTATGCTCCTATGTGTTCCTGTATAGATATGTCAGATGCGTAGGAGACAAAGGCTTATCTCTTTCTTTGTGGTCTCTATTGTTCTTCACAAACTTCCCTTCTGGGAAGAAAATATGTTCACAAAATATTGACTAAGGAAATAAAAGATAATCCCTTTAACAGGATGCTCCACATGGCACCAGGGAGAAATCAATTATCCTAAGCCTTTCTTCCTCCCCCATAAAAGAAAAATTGCTGTTTGAAATATCTGGTAGGTATAGCATCTTCCAACTGGTAGAAAGCAACGTCAAGCCTCTTGATGAACATCAAAATGTTAACATGAAAGCAAGCTGGTTTTCTGCATTCTACGTGCATGTGTTTCAGATCTCCTCTCTGATACAAAGGCCACCATTGCCACCTGCCTTCCCAGGGCATTTGAGCAAACTGTACACACTCACTGGCACTGGGAAGCACACAAGTGCTTCAGAGAAGTTAAAAGGGTACAGCTGCCTTAATTACTCTGACATTTCAGACCGTATACAAAACCTGGTATTACTAAACCAATGAGGAGACGAGCAGACTATATTTAAAGAGTTAAACAACATACATATAGAACTTCAGATTGGTTGGAGCAGCTACTAAGTAGACCAAGCTGTTGTCGAATGAGTAACTGTTTTCAAAAATGCAAGTATCAATGGCATCACCATAGCACAACATGGTGCTGAGTGAAGTTCAATTAGCTATTTCTCATGACAAAAGAGCTCCACTTTTTAATTCTTTCCCCAATGTCTTACAAAAATCTTAGAAACTTCCAGAAATGTTCATTCTTGCCCAAATAAAATAAAAGTAGTCTCTAATCATTCAACAGCATAATTTTTTGACTTGGGAAAAACAACATTGGCAGATTGATGATTTTATGTAAGAAATCGAAAAGCATATGTAAAACTCAAGTTGTCAGAGGGCTTTGACACATGAAAAGGTTACCATGCATCAGCTGCTCTGTCGTTTAGTCGCTGCGCATTCTTTTACTCTGTAACTAGTGCTCAATGTGAGACAATTTAAGGCAGGAACAGAAATACTATGGTGTACCTTAAAAGTCCTACCAATAGCATCACAAGACATGGTATTTATGCCTCTAGTTAAATGCTTTGCATATCTGCATAAATTCTCTCCATCTTCCCATATGCAGGTACATCCACACCTGACTGGGAAATCACGTATTCCTCACTCGTGGCAGGATAATTTACCACACTGCTGGCACATGCTGCAATTTGCTGAAGGGTGCCCACAAACGGTTACCATTGTGCGGCTGATGGACAACAACTGGCTCGCGTGTCAAAAATCAGGACTACTTTATTCTTGTGGAAATGTGTATACAATTGTACTCTTAAGCAAAAAGGAAACGTTTCTCTGAAAATGTCGTTCTGGAGTTTATACAGAAGTTTCTACAATATTTTGTTATTTATATTTTTCACTGGAAAATCGACATGCATTTACTATTAAAAGCAGCAAAAATGTGTATTTGGCAATTATTAAAGATAGATGGAAGACTTTTGGTTTTCCACCAAAGGAGCATTCTTCCAAGATTTCATTGTATTACAGGATTTCTTTCCTACAGGAAACTATTTCCAAAAGCTATTTCTGCTTTCTCATTAAATTTTTATAGTTCCTGAAAGTTTCATTTTTCTCTACGGTTTCTTAAATTAATTATGAGTTAGCACAATGTATGAAAACATTAACATGAACATACCACATTTAATATAATAATATATTCAAAAAATAGCATTGCAATATATTGTCCATGTCAAAATAAATTTTTCATATGATGAAAAAGAAAAATATCAGAATTTCAAAGTCATTGAATTTTAAAAAAAATCCTTCGCAGGAAATTTAGAGATTTTTGCATTTCAATATAATGTAATGATTTTTTTTTTAAAATATTGCAACTTCCTGCTTCCAAGCAAATTTAAAATATGATAATTTAGACTTTCATGGCATAATAATGTTTGCTTTTCTGGACAACACAGTTCACCAGAAAAAACTACCAGCTACAACAAACTCAGTCATACACACTGCTACAAGAGGCTGGAATTTTCACTCAGGCAAGGAAGTTCATAAAATACAGACCACTGATGGACCTGGTGTTTTGAGCAACCTGGTCTAGTGGAAGGTGTTCCTGCCTGTAGCAGGGGAGGTAGGAACTCGATGATCTTTAAGATCCCATCCACCTCTAACCATTCTATGATTCTATGATTCACTGGGGCTAAGTAATTTGAAACAGTACCGCTGTCAAGTGTAAGAGAAGGAAAACACCAATTCCAAAACAAAGAGGGAGATTGCTCTGCTTTGCCAGCCCAGCTGTGTATAACAGGAATGATGAGATTGCATCTCTTGAGTGACATGTAGCTATCAAACAGCCCAAATACTCTCAGAACTATACCTCATGACCATGGCTATGCTGAGCTGGAAATTGCAGTGACGCAAATGGCCAACCATGAGAAGTGAGCTTGCATGGGCTTCAGAGGTCAATACTGCTTGGCCATTTTGAGCCTCATCCCCAGCTTCACCTGAGCTATGCTTTCCATGATATTTGAAAAGTCGTGGCAGTCAGGTGAAGTCCC